>JAFIDM010066116.1:0-11345 GCA_023159025.1 Thereuonema tuberculata
AATTCTTCATTTAAATAACACACAACGTTGTATTAAGTTTTAGTAAGCAGTTATATTATTATAACTAACAAAAATACCCGTGCTTTACACATCAGAGTTGTCGTGATGTGGATAACGCAGAAATTTTAAATGTGTGATCACTTTAAAACTTTTCCAGTTAGTAAAAAAAGATACATAGTTACAAATTATGTACGCCTGCTATCGTTGCTTCGATCCGGAAGCCTTGCATGTGTAACGTAAAAAAACGCTTTATTGCTTCAAAAAAGCAAATTATATTAAGTAAACTAAAAAGTTCGAATTAAAACATTCATGTCAAAATTTCATGTTTGCAACTCAAGCCAGTTCAGCAGATACGCATACTCTGCTGGAAACTTCCCCCCTCCCCCTCTGTTTCCACCGATCGTTTGCACCGAATATTTCTAGAATATTTCCCCCCTCGTTTTCACCCTTTAGTCCGGATCCGGGTTTTCGTTGTTTTTGCATTATTCTGGGATATATGTGAACCTCCGTGTCAAATTGGGTAAAGTTCCATTCAGAAATGGTGACGTTGCTTCAGTACAAACAAATAATCGCGCTTATTGTATAAATTACTAGCAAAAATATTCGTACTTCGCTCGGGTTACAAAAAGAGTTTTCTTAATGTGTATGACGAAGAAATTGTAATTGTGTGATCACTTTGAAACTTTTCCAATTGGCAAAAAAGGCATGTGGTAGTTATAAATTATGTTATAGATCTACTACCGTCGCTTCGCTCCAGTAGGCTTGCATATATAACGTTTAAAAAAGCACCTTTATTTCTTCAAAAAAAAAGCAAATTACATCAAGTAAACTTAGAATTAAAAACTGAAACTTAGAATTAAGAACTCACGGGAAATTTCGTGTTTGCAACTCAAGCGGTTTCTGAGCTACACATACACTTCAAAAATGTTTGCCCACCCGTTTACGCCCCTTAGGATCCAAATATCAAAAATACATACATTTTAGATTTCGGTAAAGAACACTCATGTTTGCAACTCAAGCTGTATCGGAGGAAAGACCTGCTATACTTCTCGTTTATTCTATTGTTACGTATTCATATGTTTTATTTTCTGTTTTTGGCATTCTTATTTTGAATGAATTATTTCCTGAACTTCCTTTTAATTCATTTCCTAACTTTTCCTTTCTAAATAATATCGTTATTTCCTCTTGACCCAAATACTCTTATTGCTTTTTTTTCCCGTAAACAAACCTTACAATAAAACGCAAATACTCAATACATAAAAAATTACAATAATGTAAAAAATTACATGAATTTAGAATTGGAATTCATAAGAAAATTTTAAATTGAAATGAACTAAATTAGAATTGCCGGAAATATTCCTTCAGATGCTGATTGTATTATTTTTCTTTAATTGAATAAAAAGAAAGTTATAAAATAAAGGGAAAATTATACTTTATAACTCACAGATAAATGTAAAGTTATTATTTCCAGAATAATCAGTCATATCACCTTTGCGTAAAACTAAGTAATTATGAACGTTATCATTTGACAAGCTTAAATACACTTTCGTTTGTCCAATAGGTCTTCCAGTGCTTGTCCATATCCACTGACCTTCTACTAATTCATCCGAGCCACTCAGCCAGAGAAGAAATGAACTTCCAGGTATAACTGTAATAAAGTAATAGCTATAGATTTATAAATGTAATACTGTTAAATCTCAAAATAGTACAAAGATGATCTTACAGTTATTACAATGTTCTATTATTTCACATAAAACAAATCGATTAAATATAATTAGACAGAAACAGTTTCTTAAGGAAGATAGTTTTTAATTCTTCAATTGTTTTATTTACTTTAAAAAAAAATATCAATCCCATCGATCCCTAATACAAAATCAACTCTAAAGTAAATGCATCTAATTTTAATTACTTTAAATTTCTATAAATGATAAAGTTTATATGTCTATTTTATTATTTATAGAAATTATTCGTTTTTAAAACTGATTAGAAATCAGGAAATCAGGAAATGGAAAACAACAAAAACGACGAGTAATAATAATAATAATAATAATAATAATAATAATAATAATACTGACATAATCCAACACCCAGAACATATGCCTCGTTTCCTCACACAGGGTGTCACATACCTACAGAGCAAGAACACTGAAACAGCGCAACCTGCAAACTACCGCCCAATCACTTGCCTCCCCACACTTTACAAACTCCTCACCTCCTGCCTCGCAGACAAGATCTACACACACATCGAGACATATAACATTCTTTCCGAACAGCAGAAGGGCTGTCGCAGGAATTCCCAGGGTTGTAAGGAGCAACTCCTTATTGACTCTGTAATCCTGCGCCAGGCGCGCGCGAAGAATAAGAGCTTACATATCGCATACATCGATTACAAGAAGGCATTTGATTCTGTCCCTCATTCCTGGCTCCTACACATTCTTCATATCTACAAAATACACCCCAAGATCACGGCATTCTTAGCTGCCACGATGAAGAGTTGGAACACAACATTACACCTACGCACCTCTAACATCTCCATCACTACAGATCCCATTCCCATAAGGAGAGGTATTTTCCAAGGAGACTCCTTGAGTCCTCTTTGGTTCTGCCTCGCCTTGAATCCACTGAGCCATATACTAGATAACACAAAACACGGTTATAGGCTTACCACAGGCACTGTGACACCATATAAAATCACACACTTACTCTACATGGATGACATTAAACTCTATGCCACAAACAATGCACAACTTACTAATTTACTACAAGCCACCACACAGTTCACCAAAGACATTGGGATGGAATTTGGAATTGACAAATGCCGCAAGTTACACTTAATACGTGGGAAGACTTCGAATTTGGAGGGTTTTGAACTGGACCATGGTTTGGCCATCCAATCCATGGAACAGGGAGAGACCTACAAGTACCTGGGCTTCCAGCAAGCGCGCGTCATTGACAACGCAAACATCAAAAATGCACTGAAGAACACATACCTTGCTCGAGTTCACAAAATCCTCAAAACACAACTCAACGCCAGAAATAAAATTAAAGCTATCAACACTTTTGCCGTTCCCATACTAACATATTCGTTCGGCATAATTCCATGGACAAACACCGAACTCGAAGCACTACAACGCGCAACACGCACTACATTCACGAAACACAACATGCACCACCCCAAGTCCGCTACGGAAAGGATGACTCTTCCCCGCAAGGAGGGAGGCCGAGGACTCATCAACCTCATCACCCTACACGAAAAACAAGTACATACACTTAGGGAACATTTCCACCAAAGAGCAGAAGACTCCTCACTTCACTCAGCCATTGTCAAGGCTGACACACACCTCACACCCCTGAACCTCGAAAACTCTTCTCCAACACTCACCACCCCTGACACCCACACTCAGCAGCTGCGTGAATCATGGGCTCGTAAGGAACTCCATGGCAGACATCATCACGAACTCAGCCAGCCTCATGTCGACATGGAAGCGTCGAACAGATGGCTGACGAGTGGTGAGCTGTTTGGGGAGACCGAAGGGTTCATGATCGCAATACAGGACCAAGTCATCTCCACACGCAACTACAAGAAACACATTCTACACGATGCAAACACACATGACGACAAATGCAGGAAATGCCACACTACGCATGAGACGATCGACCACGTAATATCAGGCTGTCTCCTTCTCTCTCAAACAGACTACCTCCACCGACACAATCAGGTAGCGTCGATCGTTCATCAACAACTAGCACACAAACATTCACTTATTAAGAGCACGGTCCCGTACTACAAGTACATACCACAAAGCGTATTAGAGTCACCCTCATATAAACTATACTGGGACCGCCCCATTCACACAGACAAAACCATACATCACAACAGACCAGACATCACACTTGTTGATAAGGTCAACAAACAGACCTATCTAATTGATATTGCAGTGCCTATCAGCAAGAACATGCAGAAAACTCACGCAGACAAGATCAGTAAATACACTGATCTAGCACACGAGCTCCAGAAGCAGTGGAGGCAGGATCGAGTACGTGTTGTACCCATCGTTCTGTCTGCCACTGGTCTGGTGCCTCACACATTGCACCACAGTCTCAGCACACTAGGACTTCACAAAAACACTTATGCACAACTGCAGAAGGCTGTGGTACTCAACACTACACGCATAGGTAGGAAATTTATGGACACAAGCACACATCCCTAATCATTCTTGCACACATCTTTACACTTGGCAGTATGTGCTTTGGTCCTTGACCCGCCATATTGTTTTTGCTGGGGAAACCCAAGGTTTGAAACATACAAACATAATAATAAAATCAATACTTGGCAGTATGTGCTTTGGTCCTTGACCCGCCATATTGTTTTTGCTGGGGAAACCCAAGGTTTGAAAAATACAAACACGATAATAATAATAATAATTTTTTTTTTAATATTAACATAGATAGATAACACAGTACAGTCCCGTTAGGGAGGTGTCCCTGTCAACGGGTTCTGATATTTACATAATTTTTTTTTCTTCTTACAATATATATTTACATAGTATATATTTGAAAATGTATAAGTTATAAGATTGTAAAGATAAGAACAAAAAAAAAAAGAAAATAACAATAATTAAGTATAGATGGGTTGAGATATATAAATAAATGATTAATTATTAGTATCGAAGGTATTCTTCGAATTAATTTATCATACTTGAAATGTCTTGATACTTATTATAGTTTTATTAATAGTTAAGTTAATGACTGGATCAGGCCCTGAGGACCGCACGAAACTGAAACCAGTCCGTGTAGGCCGAGGACGCCGCTGGAGGGTAGGCTCCAGTGTTTATATAATAGTACCATTTATTAAAGCATCTGAAATTTTAGTTTTTTGTTTTACTTTGGTGTTTATTTTTTTTTCTTTTTATTTCTCCATTTTGATGTTTAAATTCTTCTAAAGAGAAATATTTAGAGGAAAAGAAAAACAAATAAAATAATTAATAATGTAATTACCCTACTTTTTTTTTTTTCAAGTATTTTCAATAAGCCATTTTTTAAGGTTTTTTTTGACAACAGATATTTTTTGATGTTCTGAGAATATATTTATATTCATATCATTTATAATTCTTTCTGTATTGAAGTTTACATTTCTGTGCCCGTAACTATTAAAAATTGGAGGGTATGTTAGTTTTATTTTATGGTTTTGTCTAAGATGATAATTTTGATTACTGGTATTCTTTATTTGTAATATGTTATAGTAGTTTTGCATTATTATGTTATATATAAATTTTTATTCAAGCAAATTAACGTGCGTTCAATAATTAATACTAAAATTCAATGTGGCCAATGCACATATTAAAATATATAAATTTTTGTTTTGGGAATAAAATTTCGTACTTATTTAGATTATAATTTCTTTTGTATGAATTTTTCCAAACATTTTTTGAAAAAATTAATTTAAGCACTTTGATTTGTATGTTTTTTAAGTGATCCAGGTCTATGTTATTAGTGTTGGCCCAGATATTTACCCCGTAGTTTATCAAGGAATCAAATAGTGCATAGTATATAAGTATCTTGATTTTTGTTAGTATTATATTTTTTATATGATAGAAAATATATATTATAGAATTTAGTCTTTTGTGAAACATATTTATATGAGCGTTCCAAGTGAAGAGGTTGTTTATTGTAATGCCTAAGTATTTAAAATTTGTTACTGTATGAACCTCAAAGCAAGAATTGCAATTTACATTTTGTGGATGTAAACATGAATGAGAATGAAAATACACCTTTGGTTGAAAGTTTGCCATTTGTTTTTTCGGTCTTATAAAAATAGCTTTTGTTTTGTCTTTATTTATGATGAGTTTATAGTCGTGCATCCAATTTTGAATATTTATGAAGTCTTTTTGAATAGCCTGTCTTGTATTGATAGGATTCTTGTTTATTGCGTAGGTTATAATGTCATCAGCATAAATGTAGATATAGCAATCCTTGATTTCAGCGAAGGATCGTTTATAAACATTATGAAGAAGATTGGGCCTAGGTTGGAGCCTTGAAGTACTCCACAATTTATCTTTTTCGCTTTACTGGCATTCTTATTTATGTTTACAACAATTTTTCTGTTTTTGAGATAGTTTTTTATTATTTGAAGGGTTGATCCCCTAATACCCATTACTTCTATTTTTTTTAGTAACAATTCATGATTTATTAAGTCAAAAGCTTTACTAAGGTCTATTGTTAGAAGTAAAATAAAATTATTTTTGTTTAGTTTTTCATTGATGTGGTCACTGAAATTCTCTAATAACTTTGTGGTGCTTTTCAAAGTTTGGTAGGCATACTGATTACTGTTTATTACATTGTATTTTTTTAATAATAATAATAATATAATAATAAGCCCCCATGTATCCTACCTCCTCGCGGTGGGGGCGAGAACTACGCTAGCTTTAGGGTAGGCTAAAGGATCCAACCATCTATGATGAGAACTCGTTCTAATATTGATCATGCTCCCGCAGGAGGTGGTGGAGAAAATGGCAGTCCATTCTGTATTACGGCTACCACAATATCCGGGCAACATCATCAAGCCCGAACGATCAGAAGTGTTTCGTCTGTGTCAGAACAGGCGACCACCAAGACTGGGAATCCACGCGAGCGCATCCGATGATCATCGCAGATGAACCAGGATCTTATGCGCGACTTCTACACTGTTACAAATTTAGGGAATCAACTCACAGGATACAGACAGGCACTACACCTTGCATTCACCACACGCTAAACATCGTTAGAACTTAGCGAACAGCGGGTAGCGGATCAGCGACGTTCCATCGAAGTAAACATCTTATTCTCCCATGCATACTTGCACAATTTAAGAAGAAGTCGTTGAATCCAACCACAGGACACCACACCACACGCCACCAGAAGACACAATTATGGAAAACACAGAAACAATCTCTACCCCTCATTACACATGCCCCAACACTACAACTAATGACATATTACGTGCAGCTCATGATCATTTCTACACTGCACTCGCACAATACACAGGCACAGACCCACGCTCAGCAGGCCGCCACTCCCCAAAGTACACATATCAAAACAACTCTCCACAGTTATATACCATCTCAACACACACTATCCCACAACACCTTGACAATATCCAAACATTAGAAGACATACACACAACACACTATTGTGCAGCACAGGGAACCATTCGGGTACTTGGAATCAAACAACACAACATACCTCCCACTCCACGGTCACAATAATACATCCCCCCCTTGGAGACGTTGCCTTGAGGGCCGCATCAGCGACCTTAAAAGAGACATATCCAGGCTCACACAATACTGTGCAGGCAACAAAACAAAGAAACTTATGGCCCAGGTTAGAAAGATATTCCAGCACATAAATACTCGCCCTTCACATTCAAACCATCATAATCAGGTTCAGGAACATCTTGACACACTAAAACAAAAACTCAGTGCACTTGCAAAAAAATTGCAAAGATACAAACAATGCACTCCCAGATTGGGCTTGGAAGATGCTACAGATTCACAACAGACATAAAATATCTAATTGTTTCTCCAACGGCAGAATTTTTTCCAACTGCAAATTTCCTTAAGGTCAAATTTAAAGCTTTACCTAATTACTTTATTTTCAGAATGCGCCTCGTACATTATTTTATTAAGAAAAGTACGCTGTATTTGTTTGTAAATTAAAATGCAGAAGGATTTTGTTTTCTATTTTTTTTCTTACCAATAATCACATGGTATTATGGAACTGTTAAATCGTGAAAATTTATAAATTGAAAAAATAAAATTTTGCAAATTTAATTACCAATCATAATCAGAGAAGATAGAAGTTAGTAAAAAAATGTAATGGAATTTAAAAATTATTATATCAGAATTTTTTAAATTTTAATAAGAACTTCTAAAAACACATTATTATTAAAATCATCTGTCACAATATTATCTAAAAATTCCTCTCCTCTCAAGTTGTGACAGTGCAAGAGATCGGTGGCGATGGCTTTTCTTCGCATCTTTATGACTTTGTGACAACATTCTAGGTACCCACCGTGCACAAATGTTTAAATAACTGAACTCTTCAATAATGAACATTTCACTGCCCTTACGAATGGTTACCATAGATCATCTGTTGTTACCTGGATGTCACCTCGAATGATGTCATCGATTCTTAGGATGTTGTGTTGAGTCATTGCAGTGCGCGGACGACTTTTTCGCTGTGTATCATTCAGTGACGATTCTCCTGTTATAGCTTCACCACAACGTTGGGTACCAATGTCGAACACTGCTCACGGTCCGCAGTTGCATTCCCGTAAACATTCGTCAAACGTTCATGGAAGCGAATCAGTTTCGTCTTCCTCATTGAAGAATTCAATTCCAATTCTTTGGTTTGATCGCATGTCAAAATCAGCCATTTTTTCAACAAGTGTAGTGCTGATCTAATAAAATAAGTGTAGTGTTGTCTAATAAAATAGGTTACCGCCCAGGAATACACAAGAAGGTTTGAGAAAATCCGCCAAACTCACATTACTTACTTAACTCATCAAATTAACGAGATAAATAATTACTTTCTGACTGACCCTCGAAGTAGGACAATTAAATTTCGTTAAATGATTTCATTGAAATTTATCCTCGATATTTTATTATGTAAGCTTCAGTAAATATTTTTTTTAATTGGGGTTGCTTTACTACACTACAAAAATTTTTTTTGTAAAAATCTTAAAGTTCTTAAAACTAATCTTAAAATTTACCTTTGTTTGTAACCATTTCCTGTAGTGCGTGGTACTCTTCTTCAATTTCAATGGCTGCCAAATCCGCTTTCAATGACCGACATAACAGTCTTGCTTTGTACCAAGTAGTTTGAATAATGCCCATGTAGTAACACCCTGTGCTCAGTTCATCGAAGCCTGGAGGACAATTGGAATTTCTCAAGGCATTATCTGAAATGGAAACATTGCCAAAAAATCTGTGAAATGAACTTCAAGTAAATACGACTTGATGGGACGATGACAGCTACATAAAAACATAAAACAAACAAATCACGTGTCAGAGGGGTTTATCCTCTGTATTCGTTAACGCTTGTGGGTATTGCTTTTACCCACAAGCAATAAACGCTAGCGGGATTAATTATTCACCCCTTTTTATTCTTGATTTTATTTTGATGTCTTTGTATTTCAGGGGTCATTGATTTGTATGTTTGTCCGTTTTGTCTATTCGTCCCATTTCACTGAGCTTGGGTATGCTGGATAGGTCGAGCTGATGAGAGGCCAAAAAGCCTCGAAACAGCGCTGTCCTCGATTTCCAGCACAAATATCAAAAATAGCTCAGTGAATTTGTGTTTTGTTTTGTTTAGTTATGTGCGTTCTTTGATTTATTTTACTGTAAAAATGTACTAACGCACGTTAATTTCCTTGTCTAAATACTAACCTTTTTATAAATTAATCCCTTGATGCTATGCTAAACGCTAGCGGGGATTAATTATTCACCCCTTTTTATTCTTGATTTTATTTTGATGTCTTTGTATTTCAGGGGTCATTGATTTGTATGTTTGTCCGTTTTGTCTATTCGTCCCATTTCACTGAGCTTGGGTATGCTGGATAGGTCGAGCTGATGAGAGGCCAAAAAGCCTCGAAACAGCGCTGTCCTAGATTTCCAGCACAAATATCAAAAATAGCTCAGTGAATTTGTATTTTGTTTTGTTTAGTTATGTGCGTTCTTTGATTTATTTTACTGTAAAAATTAGTTAATTATTATTTATAAAATTTTTATGAGGGATTTTTTTCTACTGCGGGTGAAATTAATTTGATATTTCTGTTCGATACCTTGAGCTTCATCACAAGATGTTTCAGAATTACATGAATTTCTGCGCTAATCTTTAACAATGTTTGTTAAGCAGGGGAAAAACCATTGGTGGAAGGTCAAATGAATGTAAAACAAATCTATCATTTTCAGTCTCAAGATAATCTAATTGAATTTGGAGCGACCCTACCTTGAAAGCACAGCTTAAGATCAGGCCTTGGAAAACGGTAAAGAATTCTTCTCGGGTTTCCAGCCAAGTAAGAATTTTGGAGTGGTCCATACTTTCAGGGGCCGTCATGCCGTCCATCTTCAGGGAATGAGAAGGGAGATCACCGAGAGCAGAAAGTTATCTCTTTGTTCGGTTATTTCTTTGTGTAGTTGTTTGTTGTATTTGTCATTTTTTAACCTACTTTCGTACGAGTGTGTGTGTATGTGGGTGTAACTTTTGAATCAGTCGATGAATCTTCTAGAAACTTGGTATGCATATTTAAGAATTCCAACTTTTAAGTTGTAGACATTTGGATTTTCCATCCTATTTCTACTAAAACTTCCAACAATGAATTTTAAGACAAATTGCAAAATTTACACTATTTGCATTCAGCGAAAATTAGAATTTCAAAATAAACGTATGCTTTTCGCTTTATAGTTTATAAAAAAATTGAAATTTAAGGTATTACATTTTGTAGGAAATGAGCTTGAAGTTCTTTCAATTCCTTGTTTTATATTTATTTTAATCTGTAAAGATAAATCCTACATATATTTAATATTATCTTACCTCTATTATGATTATCTGTTGAAATAGAATCGCTGTTCACTGATATGATCAGCAAAATATCTAAAAGGAAAAAAAAATATATTTAGTTGTTTTGTGTTTTAATAAAAATACATTACAGTTCTCAACAAAAATGCTTATATATGACATGTTTCGGAATAATCTCCCATCATCAGATTACAAATACAAAATATACAAAATCGGAGCCTACAGCGTCCCGAGAGAAAATTTAAATAGAATAAGAACATAAAATTTCATAGTAAAAAGCTTAACAATGCTAATGTTACAACTTTAACAAACCAATGGACCACAGCAATAAACAGCAATACAGGAATTATAACTAATAATGACAACATTTCATTTCATTTAATACCATAGTCATTAAGAATAGAAACATCAGTGTTATAACAAGGTATGGACTTAATAATAAGTGATTCATAAAATTTTCTGAGGTAATTGTCCTTCTCAATAGCATAAATAATTGGATTGTCTGTTAGTACATTGTGTCCAGTTAACTTGTGATGATTAGCAGTAAGGTATTGCTTTTCATGATGATCAATGGCCCTTCTATATTCATCCATTCGGATACTAACCCTTCTTTTGGTCTCTCCTATGTATCTGCATGTTTTAACACCTCCTTCACACTCTATGCCATAAACTGCCGCCATCTTGTCTGAATTATTAATAGCTACTTTATTGGAACATAAGATGCTGCCAAGAGTGTTTTTGGCTTTGTATGCCAACTTTATATTGAAATTTCCTAACAACGGAGCCAA
>JAFIDM010066117.1:0-11344 GCA_023159025.1 Thereuonema tuberculata
AGAACTGGCAGCTGTGATACACATTGTTTTGTAGTGTCCTGTATAATTATATAATTGATATTGCAGTGCCTATCAGCAAGAACATGCAGAAAACTCATGCAGACAAGATCAGTAAATACACTGATCTAGCACACGAGGTCCAGAAGCAGTGGAGGCAGGATCGAGTACGTGTTGTACCCATCGTTCTGTCTGCCACTGGTCTGGTGCCTCACACATTGCACCACAGTCTCAGCACACTAGGACTTCACAAAAACACTTATGCAAAACTGCAGAAGGCTGTGGTACTCAACACTACACGCATAGTTAGGAAATTTATGGACACAAGCACACATCCCTAATCATTCTTGCACACATCTTTACACTTGGCAGTATGTGCTTTGGTCCTTGACCCGCCATATTGTTTTTGCTGGGGAAACCCAAAGTTTGAAACCTACAAACATAACAATAATAATAATAATGACTCACGAAATAGAATTAAAAAGTTAAGACGAAAGTGATGCTGTGGGTAAGCGACCGAATAAACAATGAGAATAACCGCTAGCATAAGCATCACGCCATACCGGCTTGTTTACATGCGCGGAAGGAAACGAGTTCCCGAATTATTTAATTATAAATTATCCTGATGTTGAGCCTTGGGAGCCCGTTCGTAAGTACGGAACGCCGTAAATCGGATCGTCCGTAACCCAGGGACCGGCTGTATATCCGCCCAAATATGAATGTAAGACAACTCTTAGAATTCCAATGTAGTATTCGATGCATGATTACAGTAGTATGAGTAAACTTTTGAGTCTAATTTCTGTGCCAGAAACTTTATTTAAATTTAATTTCTGTGCGATAAACTTTATTTAAATTTAATTTCTGTGCGAGAAACTTTATTTAAATTTAATTTCTGTGCCAGAAACGTTATTTTAAATTTAATTTCTGTGCAAGAAACGTTATTTAAATTTAATTTCTGTGCTAGAAACTTTATTTAAATCTAATTTCCGTGCCAGAACCGCTATTTAAATTTACTTTCTGTGCCAGAAACGTTACTTAAATCTAATTTATGTGGCAGAAAAGCTATTTAAATCTAATTTCTGTGCCAGAAACGTTATTTTAAATTTAATTTTTCTGCCAGAAACGTTATTTTAAATCTTATTTCTGTGTCAGAAACGTTATTTTAAATTTAATTTCTCTGCCAGAAACGTTATTTTAAATCTAATTTCAGTGCCAGAAACTTTATTTAAATCTAATTTCTGTGCTAGAAACTTTATTTAAATCTAATTTCTGTGCTAGAAACTTAAATTAAATCCAAGTTAATTGCGTATCTTAAGAAAACGGAAAATGAAAATGTGTGCGGAGTTTTTGTGTTACGAAAAATGAAAATTTGCCCAAAGTTGTTATATAGTTAATTTTTATTTATCTTATGTCAGCCAATAAACTTCTAATTACAAACTAGTTTAAGTAATAGAATGTTTTATAGTGTTAGTAACTGATTTCGAAAGGATATTAAAAAAAATAAATATCATTTATATTTTTTTCAGTCAGTTTGCCTTAAATAATAGCAGAATATTAACTAAGAATTGCAGAGTAGTTGACTTTCAATTCCACGATTTTAAAAGTACCAGAAAAGAATGTAAATATTAAATCATCATATGAGGTTTTGTATTCTGAAATGCGGCTTTCCAGATACACAACCGCAAAATAGGAAAAGTTAAAGGTGATGCAGTTGTAGAAATGGGAAGATATTTTAAATGATTCTAGAAAAGGAGATCAAAAATTTTTTAAGTAACATATTGAAAGGTAGTCTAAGTAAAAAATAATCACTTTTGGTTATTATTTTTTTAATTTTAATTTATTGTGTCGTATTGAATAATGTGTCAATATCTTTTGTTAATGTATGAAATATCAATGTTGTATAATGTATGAGAATATTGTTTTCATTTTTTATCAATATAATTATATTGATTCCAGTATATTTTTCTTTCAAATTATCAACAAAAGACATTGAAAAGTGACTAACTTTGAAATGATATGATTACAACTATTTTTTTTTTCAGAACTTTTCATATATATTTAAAAATAAAACCATTATTTCCTTTTTTGAATAGCTTTGTATGTTTTTACTGTTTTTTTCAATTCATATCTTGTCTTATTCTTCTAATGTTGCTACATTTATATTTCAATTTACTTTTTGCAAGAAGTAAATTTTGATAATATTATAGTCAGAAATAGTAAAAAACGTTTTTTCATTTGAAACTAATAGGTTAATGAAAAGTTTTCATTTTCTTTTCAGAATCTGATAAATTTTAACGAAAATGATTATAATTTAAAAATAATTTTTACTTTTATTTTATTTATTTTTAGATTCCTTATTTCGACTTGCTTTAATTTTAATCTTAATTGTTTTTATCTTTTCTAATTACTCTTTATAATATCGGCTTTAAGTTAACTGTGAAATAAATAATTAAAAAAAAATAACTAAAGCCAGATAACTATCACAGATGACTTAGAAAAAACTTGTTAATTCGTTTGTTGTTCATATCTAAAAATATTTAATGAAAAAAAATTTTTTTTTTCTTCCTGAGAGAATATTACGTTTAAAATTTCTTATTTTATAATGTGGTGTTATTTTATATAAATAAGAAAAAGAAAATGGTGTTCATTTTTTTCATTTTTATGTTGTTCTTTTCTTAACCTTTTAAAATAGTAAATGGGTTCAGTTAGTGCCCACAGCGATTTAAAGAGTCCAGTTCTGAACTAACCGGCATTTATTGATCTGATTCCAGTTATGTTTCAGCATTATGAGCCTCACGTTTACGATGCCTTCGCAATAAAAGGGAACGTCGGGGTTTTGAAGTGTCACCTCCCCGCTTCAGTACGCAGGCACGTGGTCGTTCAAACGTGGCTGAGGGACGAGGAGCTGGAAATCGATGAATCGGTGTCGGCAGGTTAGTGAAATAGTGTCACTTACGATCTTATAATAGGTACTACTCAACTCCATGTAAGACTGGAACTACTTTTCGATTATCCCAAAAACGTAACCCTGGCGTAATGGCTTTTCCCTAAAAGTTGCTCAACATTAAATTGTCGCGTGTTTCATTATGGTCTAATAGGTCAGCAGCTAATAACCTTCAGATTATAGTGTTCTTTATGAAATCACGGCAGTGAGATGGAAAAAGCATGTTAATGACTACGCAGAAATTACATAACGTGAAATTCCAACTGTTATAAATGATATCCACCAATAAAAAAAGATCAGATGTATTATGATAACCGCTTTGAAACGCATAAAAGCTGAGAAAAATGATTTACATAGATTCATATCATTTTTATTGGCTCTGTTTTGTTCTCCCTGTATTGAAAGTCATCATTAGCAAAGCAGAAGAAAATAAAACTGTAATGTCTACTTTTTTTTAAATAAGATCTATAATTAACATCTTCAATTTGTTACAGTTCAGAAAAAGGAGTATATTTCAAACAGGCTTTTTATAGCTATATCTAGTTTTTTATACCTCATAAACAGCATTTATATTCTTTAATTTACCCTGAAGAAAAGAACCACTAGAAATTGATAGAAATTAACTTTAACGTAAATATCTACCACAAGTGATAATAGCCCTTTATTCATCTATTTTGTAATTTTATATAAAAAAAAGGTTATAAGTGAATTCCGACTTTTTTACAGCTTAGTTTAAATTTTTCTCTTCAGCTATTTACATTTATCCAACATTCAGCCATCTTGCATACAGGGTTGTGCTGAATGATATATTGCTCCTCAAGTATTTGCTAATTCTTGAATATCGGTACAACAAGTAACAAGATATTCATATATAATACGAATGTGACAGTTATTATTAGAAATAAAAACAACAACGTCTTTGTAAATAATACTTACTATGTAAATGATATTTAACGTGAATGACTCTATATTGTTTCTAATTATAATTACAATTTATGATTATAAATACCATATATGACTTGATATTGTTAATATTCAATTGATAAATACTTTGTTTTTTATGTTTTTATGAAAAACATTCTTTGTATCAATAAGCCGGAAGAAGCAGATAGTGTCATCTGCGACATATAGCTATTTGAGAAGAAGAAAAGATGTTATTGTTTTTATTTCTAATAAGTAACAAGATAGTTATTACTTTAACATTCTTCATTTATCTGTTTACATTTGTGGGATGTGTCCCGAACTTAAGCTGCCATATTTATAGATTGTTTTTCCTGTAATAAAAAGCATCAGATTCAAGAAATATATGTTAGCAGATATGCTTTTAGAATATATGTTAGCATACTGCAATATGTTGGCGTATTGTTTTGTATTTCTTAACTTTATAAAGCTTCAATACTTTATGAAAGAACTTGGTTGAATACTATTGAATAAATTTCCTTAAAACTAATTTCCTGGTCTTTATAAGTTTGGAAGACAAGCTATTCTGCATTGAGTAAGTGGTCTAAAAAGTTCCAAGTGCCTTTACACTTGGTTAGCTATTTCGACGCCAGTGGGCAAATAAGCAATTCGAATCTGCCTTTCCAAGGTCTAGTGTAATTCATGTTTAGTGCTGAACGATATTATCAAGGTTATTGGCTGAACGAGGAAGGCATAATGGATCGATGCAACAACAACGACTAGATTTTCGAGAATCAGATACTCCTATTGCATTCAGACTTCGCAAATATTAAATACGCCTGACATATACAATATTGGATCTATTTTCGATACATTTCTTGGAAAAGTAAAGATCAATTTTCCGTATCGTTGAGGACACATTACAGTGAAAATAAATACAAGGAAAATATTTTTGATGTCATTTAATTATATCTTGTATCACGCAATTCCGAAATTAATTATCCTCCTGAAAAATAAAATAGTAAAGTCTTTTCATTTGACTACATATTAAGTAATCATAAGAAAAAAGCAATCTGTAGGGGAGAACGGGGTCAGTTGGCATAAGGGGCTCGTTGGCACACAGCTTCTATTTCCTGCCACCGTGTAGTTAGAGCGCTGACATCTTGGTAGTGGGAAGTGTATGTAAAGGTGCACCATCTACTGTGACTTTAGTTTGCTTGGAAGCGTCACGAAGGAAGTGACCCCTGTTTCATCGTTTTTCTGACTGGTGAGTAAATTTTTTCATCGGAATTTTTTTTGATCTGGTGAACATGTAGATCGAATTAAGGTACTGCTGATAGCGGTTCTTGAAAGAGTGGATAACTGTGGTTGCATGCATGTATCATAATCTTTTGTTTCTGATGTTTGGGATTGTGTGGTATCCATTTTGTCTTGGAAATCCCTGTGGGGCTAGTTGGCATAGTTAGGTAGGAGTCAGTTGGCATAGTTATGACAAATAATAAAAAAGAGGAAAAATTGGAGATGGCCAGACGAGGAAGACTAAATTTGGTACGACCAAACTAAAGTTCTGCGAAAATTGAACCCATCTGTTCAAATAACTCCTACATTTGTATTTGATATCAAACAATAACTATAGGTAGCTAAGAATTCATTGTTTGTTCATATATTTAATTTAGTTTGTCATACAGTTGTTTTTTTTTATTCATGTATTATTAAAATAAAATTTTTGATAAAATAAAATGTTTTTCTCGAAAATTGCTGTGTTCTGCTCAAGTACCGCTATCCATATCACGTTATGCCAACTCGCCTTTAAGGGTATGCCAACTAGCCCCGCACCCGGGATTAGTTGGCATAGTTGCAAGCTTTTAGGAAAAGCTTTGGGGTTACCTAAACACGGATTTAATTAATGGGTCCTACATAATTTTTTTGCTAATCGCCGCATTCACCAGAATCCCTCTAAGTATTGCACAAAAAAATAGAAAAATCAAAAACCAAAATCTATGCCAACTAGCCCCGGTCTCCCCTATTTTTATTTGTAAAACTACTAGAAATAAATGCTCTCTTACTTACTTTAATTCCAAACTATTTCTGCTGTTTTAATTCATAAATTTATTGTTAATAGAATTGTTAATAGTATTATTTAATATAAATTTCTACTACAACGACAAGTGACATTGGTTATTGAATAATTCTTTGTAATATGTCATAAAGATGTTAAATAATTACTTAATTTTATGTTATTGTAATAGCTTTTATAAAGCACAAATCAAAAGATAATCACATACTAATAACAAAAATAATGTAAAAATATAGTTAGTACATGATAGTCTTAGGATTACGTATTGTTGCAGTAATAAGCTCCTAAGCGATTTCCAATAAGTACTGAAAATGCCAACCACAGTGTTGTTAGTCAAGCTAAAGACTGATGGAACTAAAGGCAATGATTTCACAACTTGGTTTGTATATAATGATATTGTTACAATTAGATATATAATATATAGATGAAACTGCTATTATTAATAGAAAAAAATATCTTTATTATTCATAACACAGTTTGAACAATTACATTTAATTATCTATATTTAAATTGATTAGTTGCACACAAAAAATATTTAAGACGAATGACATTAGGTAACAAGTTAGTAGTCTTCAACATTTAGGAAAAAAAAATGAACTTCATCTTCTTCAAAGGAAACTAAACACCACAAAGATTCCGAGATCTTTAAAATAACGAAAAAGATATTTTCCTAAAGAAAACAAAATTGGAAACAGTTAGAACCTGTCATTCTTTTCGATACTCAGAAGAAAGTTTCTTGACTTTTCTTATTATGTTTGAAGAACAAAACTGTATAGTTCGTCTCCTTCGAAAAATCAAAGCCCTTTATTTCTGTATCTCTCCAACTAATTCACTTCGTATTTCCCCAACTAAACTAATAACTCTTCTAGTACATAATACATTAATATATACAGTAGACTATCAATAATCCAAAGTAAAAAAAAAAATTATGAAAAAATTTAATAACATTTCAGAATATTATCTAATAAAATTTCAACTAAAAGCTCGTCCTACACGTTAAGGTTTAGTTATTGTCCGTAAAACATGGCCAGTAAAACTGAACGCGCGGATGAAAAATTTCCACGAAATATAAAAATAATTATGATGGAAGATTTTCCGGTTTGTTGTTTTTTATCCAGATCAATTTCTTCGTAGTATTCCTGATAATCGGGATTCTGCCGTACAACTAAATGCTTTCTTTTGAAGATTCTTTACAACAAACAGACATGTATTCTTTATAGTTCAAATAATGTCTACATCGTGAATGTATTCTTTATTACAACTAAGGCAGTAAAAAAAGGGGTTTCCCCTTCTTTAATTCATAATTTCACTTTTTTGATAACTCATTGCAATTTTAATTCTAATTTTAAAATTGCACTCCACTTAAACTGAAATGGCAGCAACGATTTGAAATTCAAATAATTTACTTCGTATTATGTATTCCATTTGTGTCTTATTTTCCACTCATTCCTTGAAACGGCTGCTTTGATGAAGCGACTAATGAATGTAGACTTCATCAAAGTTACTGTCCAAGGTTATTGATTGGAAAATAAACAGTATTCCCAAAAAAAAAAATCATCAAATTTAGATTTGAAGACGTTTCGTTATTATGAGTATGGTTCATACATAAGCGATTCTCTCAACTTATCTTAAAGAGAAGGATTCAAAATGCCTCCCTATGGTATTCCAAGTATGTTCCGTAAGTTTGAGACAGAATGGCCATTCAAAGAAGAGGTGAGGGAAATACCTTTCAGGTATTGATCTGATAGTCTACCGAAATGGTTTTTACTATCTAACAAAATAAAATTGCTTTTTTTACTGTCTACATTTAGAAAAAAGAAATTTTCCGCAGAAAAGCACATATATAACTGTATTCCTAATGAAATTAGATATAATTCCAACCATGACCCTACAGTTATTAAAGATATTTTTTCGCAGAGGCATCTATCTACCTATGAATAACTTGAATAACAATAACTAGTATAAATCTTAATATATAAAAATGAATGTTTCTCTGTTTGTTAGTCTGGCATGCCTTCCTATAACATTCATCAGATTGCGAAGAAACTTTGGTAAGTTGTTGTGCGCGCGGCCTTGAAGGTTTCTGAATTAGTAGAACCATTTACAACTCTTTTACAACTCCCAATTGCGGCAACTCCTTTGCACTTCGGGTGCAACTCGCATTTGCAATGACCATCAACAAAACACAGGGACAATCGCTACAAGTGTGGTGAAGTGAAATCATACTTCACACATGGACAGCTATATGCGGCCTGCTCACGCGTCGGAAAACCTTCTGATTTATTCGTGTATGCACCAGACGGAAAAAAAAAATATTGTGTTTCCAAAAGCACTTCAATAAACAGAATTAAAATTTTCTTTCTTTGAATGGCATTGCAACGCATACCAGTACAGCTAGTACGAAATATAATATTGTCCAAAGTGCACTAAAAGGCGCTGGTTTTAGGAAGTTGAAATAAAACTGTTTTACTTTTACAATGTAAATTTTAAAATGAATCCATAAACGAAGTTTAATGTCATTGAATATTCATCTGTGTAAAATCTGTTTCAATAAATTTTCAAATATTTTTCTGGGAGAAGGATTTCGTCTCCTATAAAATTGTTTTTAATGCAAATAGTTATTGACATGGAATATTTTTATAGTTGCTACCTCAATATTTTCTGGAAAAGTTAATAAATAAATAATGAATCTATTGAATATGGAACACCAGGAGGAAATGATTAATGATTTTACTTTCAAAGCTACCGCAAGTCGTTAGTTCCATAATCTTCCCAATTCTAGACAGAAAATTCCAATAATTATTTCCTTCTCTGGGCCTTCTGTTTATCTGCCATAGTGCTTGAAGTAATAAAAAAATTGTATCTTCTTTAATAATTTCTTTGTTTTTCACATTTTTTATGCCTTCTTTTTATATATAAGCTAAAAATATTTTCAATAAAGAGGCCCTATCATTTCTTGTCTGATATTTGCTGTATTGATTTTGCTTCTTCCTCTTAACGTTTCTTTCCCGTGTTCTTTATTGTTGTTAATAATAGCATTTGAACTTGGCAGCGTGAATTATTATCCAATAGAGAGGTTATTGTCTCACAGACAATTTCAGCCGAAATAAAAGGGCAAATCTCAGCTAATAGTTTTCTTTTTCGCTGTTTTATATCTTTACTTGGAAGCCTTTTCTTTATTTTTGTGAAAACATTATCTAATTTCGTATACTTTATGATTCAGATGTTTTTACAATTACAGTTCTATTGTAAAAGAAATATATAAATCGTATTTTAAACTTTAATAATAAGGATAATGTGTGTCTGGTACTCCAGTGGTTTTGGTGCTGGACTTCAGACTAGAGGAGCTTCAATTCTAGGCGGTCGGTCGGGGATTTTTCCACGGATATTTCTGCTGCAGGCGGATCCTAGGGTTCACCAAGCCTTCTGTCAAATGAATACGGTTTTCTTAAAGGCGGCGAGCATCGGACTGACAATCCATCCTCAATTAGTCTTTAAGGCGCCTCCTAAACTTCGGGAATTTCCCTTAAAAAATAATGCTTTATAAAAGATTAAGAATATATAAATATTGATTTTAATTTTAATTATCAATACTAAGTTTAAAACTACAAAATTATTTCAATCAAAATCTGAGATCTTCATACAATATCACAACTCCTTTATTAAACTAAAAACAAGAATACTTCTTCACCGATCCGATCCAATATTTCGTCTTATATATTTTTTCAAAGACTTCTTCAGGGTACAAATAAAAATAAAGAAAAATAAAATAAAAATAACGATTAAACGGTAAGAGAATGAACTTTCTCTAACCTTACAAAATTAAATAATACAGTAGTACATTCAATGAATATATACAGTGATTGTTGTGGGATAATATAGTAATAATGTGGTAATACATTAAAAGATGTTATTATCATAAATAAAAAAACAATGACTGATACAAAATATATTATTGACAAGAGATAATATGAACAATGAATTATCATACCATACTAAAGCTAATTAAATTTCAAAATTTTACATGATCTTTTATTTTTTATTAGAGAATTCCTGAAAATACTTAAAGACATATTGTTTACTTTTTGTGACTTGTCTCTGTTGAAGCATACGCAACAATTAATCAAGCAATATTCTAAAGTGAATCTTTTGTATTCATCTTGCATTTTATAAATGATATGAACTACAGGATCAGGGTTGTGACCATTACGAATGCAGTGGGCCGCCCATTCTGATATATTTTCATGATTATTACGGTAAGCCCCTACATGTTCTTCTACCCGTTCTTTTAATGTGCGGCCTGTGCTCCCAATGTAGACCCCCTGACAATCTCTACATTGGAGGGCATATACCACACCCATGTTGTGTAGCTCTGTGTTTTCCCTTTCTCTTTTAAATTTGAATAAAACATTATCTTTAAAATACACAATATTTATTTTATTTTCTTTACATTCTTTTTTTATAGTATCATTAATTTTCAGACCAATAGGGAAAATCATGCATTTTTTGAATATTTCTTTGTTATTTGTAACCTTTTTGATATTTCTTCTTTTAAAGAAATCATTGAAATTTTTTTCAATAAAATCTAACGGGTATTCATTCATTTGTAATCTTAATTTCAAATTTATAATCTTTTCTTGCCATAGTTTTTTATCTTCTGTATAATCTGTAATTTTCTTTAAATGACTCTTGATTATTTCCTTTTTTGTGGATATGTGATGGTTTGAAGTGAAATTTAGGATATGGTTGCTTTGGAAAGGTTTTCTGTAATGTTCAAAAGTTAAACCTGTATTTTCATGTTTTAATGTAATATCTAAAAAAATTGATCTTGTTGTCTACTTCTTCTTCACTTTTGAATTCTATGTTTTTATGGAATTTATTTATATAATTTAAAAATCTGGAGAATTGTCTGTTTGTGCCTTCCCATATAATCAATATATCGTCTACATATCTTTTATAAAAGAATTTAGCTTCTGTCCATTTCATGATGTAATTGGCTTCCATCCAATTCATGTAAATGTTGCATAAAGTGCCTGATACTGGGCTACCCATCGGGAAACCTTTGATTTGTTTAAAGATTTTGTCTTTATATTTGAAATAACTATTTTCCATCACTAGATTCAATAATCTTAAAAAATGATCTTTATCCATCTTGAATTTATTTTGTAAAAAAACATTGTATTTGGATTCAATTATTTCCATGGTATCTGGGAGAGGGATGTTTTAGGAGAAACATTTTTTTCTCAATTTCTGTGATAACATTATTTGTGTTGATATTACCTTTTATATTGAAATCAATGCCTTTGTTTAGAGCTATTATTTCATCTTTCTTTAACACTCTTTTACTAATGTTCATAATATATCTAGAGTCTTTGCAAAATTTATCATATTTTCTGTTATCTTCTTCTTGTTTTCTTCTTTGAAAT
>JAFIDM010066118.1:0-11344 GCA_023159025.1 Thereuonema tuberculata
AGAACTGGCAGCTGTGATACACATTGTTTTGTAGTGTCCTGTATAATTATATAATTGATATTGCAGTGCCTATCAGCAAGAACATGCAGAAAACTCATGCAGACAAGATCAGTAAATACACTGATCTAGCACACGAGGTCCAGAAGCAGTGGAGGCAGGATCGAGTACGTGTTGTACCCATCGTTCTGTCTGCCACTGGTCTGGTGCCTCACACATTGCACCACAGTCTCAGCACACTAGGACTTCACAAAAACACTTATGCAAAACTGCAGAAGGCTGTGGTACTCAACACTACACGCATAGTTAGGAAATTTATGGACACAAGCACACATCCCTAATCATTCTTGCACACATCTTTACACTTGGCAGTATGTGCTTTGGTCCTTGACCCGCCATATTGTTTTTGCTGGGGAAACCCAAAGTTTGAAACCTACAAACATAACAATAATAATAATAATGACTCACGAAATAGAATTAAAAAGTTAAGACGAAAGTGATGCTGTGGGTAAGCGACCGAATAAACAATGAGAATAACCGCTAGCATAAGCATCACGCCATACCGGCTTGTTTACATGCGCGGAAGGAAACGAGTTCCCGAATTATTTAATTATAAATTATCCTGATGTTGAGCCTTGGGAGCCCGTTCGTAAGTACGGAACGCCGTAAATCGGATCGTCCGTAACCCAGGGACCGGCTGTATATCCGCCCAAATATGAATGTAAGACAACTCTTAGAATTCCAATGTAGTATTCGATGCATGATTACAGTAGTATGAGTAAACTTTTGAGTCTAATTTCTGTGCCAGAAACTTTATTTAAATTTAATTTCTGTGCGATAAACTTTATTTAAATTTAATTTCTGTGCGAGAAACTTTATTTAAATTTAATTTCTGTGCCAGAAACGTTATTTTAAATTTAATTTCTGTGCAAGAAACGTTATTTAAATTTAATTTCTGTGCTAGAAACTTTATTTAAATCTAATTTCCGTGCCAGAACCGCTATTTAAATTTACTTTCTGTGCCAGAAACGTTACTTAAATCTAATTTATGTGGCAGAAAAGCTATTTAAATCTAATTTCTGTGCCAGAAACGTTATTTTAAATTTAATTTTTCTGCCAGAAACGTTATTTTAAATCTTATTTCTGTGTCAGAAACGTTATTTTAAATTTAATTTCTCTGCCAGAAACGTTATTTTAAATCTAATTTCAGTGCCAGAAACTTTATTTAAATCTAATTTCTGTGCTAGAAACTTTATTTAAATCTAATTTCTGTGCTAGAAACTTAAATTAAATCCAAGTTAATTGCGTATCTTAAGAAAACGGAAAATGAAAATGTGTGCGGAGTTTTTGTGTTACGAAAAATGAAAATTTGCCCAAAGTTGTTATATAGTTAATTTTTATTTATCTTATGTCAGCCAATAAACTTCTAATTACAAACTAGTTTAAGTAATAGAATGTTTTATAGTGTTAGTAACTGATTTCGAAAGGATATTAAAAAAAATAAATATCATTTATATTTTTTTCAGTCAGTTTGCCTTAAATAATAGCAGAATATTAACTAAGAATTGCAGAGTAGTTGACTTTCAATTCCACGATTTTAAAAGTACCAGAAAAGAATGTAAATATTAAATCATCATATGAGGTTTTGTATTCTGAAATGCGGCTTTCCAGATACACAACCGCAAAATAGGAAAAGTTAAAGGTGATGCAGTTGTAGAAATGGGAAGATATTTTAAATGATTCTAGAAAAGGAGATCAAAAATTTTTTAAGTAACATATTGAAAGGTAGTCTAAGTAAAAAATAATCACTTTTGGTTATTATTTTTTTAATTTTAATTTATTGTGTCGTATTGAATAATGTGTCAATATCTTTTGTTAATGTATGAAATATCAATGTTGTATAATGTATGAGAATATTGTTTTCATTTTTTATCAATATAATTATATTGATTCCAGTATATTTTTCTTTCAAATTATCAACAAAAGACATTGAAAAGTGACTAACTTTGAAATGATATGATTACAACTATTTTTTTTTTCAGAACTTTTCATATATATTTAAAAATAAAACCATTATTTCCTTTTTTGAATAGCTTTGTATGTTTTTACTGTTTTTTTCAATTCATATCTTGTCTTATTCTTCTAATGTTGCTACATTTATATTTCAATTTACTTTTTGCAAGAAGTAAATTTTGATAATATTATAGTCAGAAATAGTAAAAAACGTTTTTTCATTTGAAACTAATAGGTTAATGAAAAGTTTTCATTTTCTTTTCAGAATCTGATAAATTTTAACGAAAATGATTATAATTTAAAAATAATTTTTACTTTTATTTTATTTATTTTTAGATTCCTTATTTCGACTTGCTTTAATTTTAATCTTAATTGTTTTTATCTTTTCTAATTACTCTTTATAATATCGGCTTTAAGTTAACTGTGAAATAAATAATTAAAAAAAAATAACTAAAGCCAGATAACTATCACAGATGACTTAGAAAAAACTTGTTAATTCGTTTGTTGTTCATATCTAAAAATATTTAATGAAAAAAAATTTTTTTTTTCTTCCTGAGAGAATATTACGTTTAAAATTTCTTATTTTATAATGTGGTGTTATTTTATATAAATAAGAAAAAGAAAATGGTGTTCATTTTTTTCATTTTTATGTTGTTCTTTTCTTAACCTTTTAAAATAGTAAATGGGTTCAGTTAGTGCCCACAGCGATTTAAAGAGTCCAGTTCTGAACTAACCGGCATTTATTGATCTGATTCCAGTTATGTTTCAGCATTATGAGCCTCACGTTTACGATGCCTTCGCAATAAAAGGGAACGTCGGGGTTTTGAAGTGTCACCTCCCCGCTTCAGTACGCAGGCACGTGGTCGTTCAAACGTGGCTGAGGGACGAGGAGCTGGAAATCGATGAATCGGTGTCGGCAGGTTAGTGAAATAGTGTCACTTACGATCTTATAATAGGTACTACTCAACTCCATGTAAGACTGGAACTACTTTTCGATTATCCCAAAAACGTAACCCTGGCGTAATGGCTTTTCCCTAAAAGTTGCTCAACATTAAATTGTCGCGTGTTTCATTATGGTCTAATAGGTCAGCAGCTAATAACCTTCAGATTATAGTGTTCTTTATGAAATCACGGCAGTGAGATGGAAAAAGCATGTTAATGACTACGCAGAAATTACATAACGTGAAATTCCAACTGTTATAAATGATATCCACCAATAAAAAAAGATCAGATGTATTATGATAACCGCTTTGAAACGCATAAAAGCTGAGAAAAATGATTTACATAGATTCATATCATTTTTATTGGCTCTGTTTTGTTCTCCCTGTATTGAAAGTCATCATTAGCAAAGCAGAAGAAAATAAAACTGTAATGTCTACTTTTTTTTAAATAAGATCTATAATTAACATCTTCAATTTGTTACAGTTCAGAAAAAGGAGTATATTTCAAACAGGCTTTTTATAGCTATATCTAGTTTTTTATACCTCATAAACAGCATTTATATTCTTTAATTTACCCTGAAGAAAAGAACCACTAGAAATTGATAGAAATTAACTTTAACGTAAATATCTACCACAAGTGATAATAGCCCTTTATTCATCTATTTTGTAATTTTATATAAAAAAAAGGTTATAAGTGAATTCCGACTTTTTTACAGCTTAGTTTAAATTTTTCTCTTCAGCTATTTACATTTATCCAACATTCAGCCATCTTGCATACAGGGTTGTGCTGAATGATATATTGCTCCTCAAGTATTTGCTAATTCTTGAATATCGGTACAACAAGTAACAAGATATTCATATATAATACGAATGTGACAGTTATTATTAGAAATAAAAACAACAACGTCTTTGTAAATAATACTTACTATGTAAATGATATTTAACGTGAATGACTCTATATTGTTTCTAATTATAATTACAATTTATGATTATAAATACCATATATGACTTGATATTGTTAATATTCAATTGATAAATACTTTGTTTTTTATGTTTTTATGAAAAACATTCTTTGTATCAATAAGCCGGAAGAAGCAGATAGTGTCATCTGCGACATATAGCTATTTGAGAAGAAGAAAAGATGTTATTGTTTTTATTTCTAATAAGTAACAAGATAGTTATTACTTTAACATTCTTCATTTATCTGTTTACATTTGTGGGATGTGTCCCGAACTTAAGCTGCCATATTTATAGATTGTTTTTCCTGTAATAAAAAGCATCAGATTCAAGAAATATATGTTAGCAGATATGCTTTTAGAATATATGTTAGCATACTGCAATATGTTGGCGTATTGTTTTGTATTTCTTAACTTTATAAAGCTTCAATACTTTATGAAAGAACTTGGTTGAATACTATTGAATAAATTTCCTTAAAACTAATTTCCTGGTCTTTATAAGTTTGGAAGACAAGCTATTCTGCATTGAGTAAGTGGTCTAAAAAGTTCCAAGTGCCTTTACACTTGGTTAGCTATTTCGACGCCAGTGGGCAAATAAGCAATTCGAATCTGCCTTTCCAAGGTCTAGTGTAATTCATGTTTAGTGCTGAACGATATTATCAAGGTTATTGGCTGAACGAGGAAGGCATAATGGATCGATGCAACAACAACGACTAGATTTTCGAGAATCAGATACTCCTATTGCATTCAGACTTCGCAAATATTAAATACGCCTGACATATACAATATTGGATCTATTTTCGATACATTTCTTGGAAAAGTAAAGATCAATTTTCCGTATCGTTGAGGACACATTACAGTGAAAATAAATACAAGGAAAATATTTTTGATGTCATTTAATTATATCTTGTATCACGCAATTCCGAAATTAATTATCCTCCTGAAAAATAAAATAGTAAAGTCTTTTCATTTGACTACATATTAAGTAATCATAAGAAAAAAGCAATCTGTAGGGGAGAACGGGGTCAGTTGGCATAAGGGGCTCGTTGGCACACAGCTTCTATTTCCTGCCACCGTGTAGTTAGAGCGCTGACATCTTGGTAGTGGGAAGTGTATGTAAAGGTGCACCATCTACTGTGACTTTAGTTTGCTTGGAAGCGTCACGAAGGAAGTGACCCCTGTTTCATCGTTTTTCTGACTGGTGAGTAAATTTTTTCATCGGAATTTTTTTTGATCTGGTGAACATGTAGATCGAATTAAGGTACTGCTGATAGCGGTTCTTGAAAGAGTGGATAACTGTGGTTGCATGCATGTATCATAATCTTTTGTTTCTGATGTTTGGGATTGTGTGGTATCCATTTTGTCTTGGAAATCCCTGTGGGGCTAGTTGGCATAGTTAGGTAGGAGTCAGTTGGCATAGTTATGACAAATAATAAAAAAGAGGAAAAATTGGAGATGGCCAGACGAGGAAGACTAAATTTGGTACGACCAAACTAAAGTTCTGCGAAAATTGAACCCATCTGTTCAAATAACTCCTACATTTGTATTTGATATCAAACAATAACTATAGGTAGCTAAGAATTCATTGTTTGTTCATATATTTAATTTAGTTTGTCATACAGTTGTTTTTTTTTATTCATGTATTATTAAAATAAAATTTTTGATAAAATAAAATGTTTTTCTCGAAAATTGCTGTGTTCTGCTCAAGTACCGCTATCCATATCACGTTATGCCAACTCGCCTTTAAGGGTATGCCAACTAGCCCCGCACCCGGGATTAGTTGGCATAGTTGCAAGCTTTTAGGAAAAGCTTTGGGGTTACCTAAACACGGATTTAATTAATGGGTCCTACATAATTTTTTTGCTAATCGCCGCATTCACCAGAATCCCTCTAAGTATTGCACAAAAAAATAGAAAAATCAAAAACCAAAATCTATGCCAACTAGCCCCGGTCTCCCCTATTTTTATTTGTAAAACTACTAGAAATAAATGCTCTCTTACTTACTTTAATTCCAAACTATTTCTGCTGTTTTAATTCATAAATTTATTGTTAATAGAATTGTTAATAGTATTATTTAATATAAATTTCTACTACAACGACAAGTGACATTGGTTATTGAATAATTCTTTGTAATATGTCATAAAGATGTTAAATAATTACTTAATTTTATGTTATTGTAATAGCTTTTATAAAGCACAAATCAAAAGATAATCACATACTAATAACAAAAATAATGTAAAAATATAGTTAGTACATGATAGTCTTAGGATTACGTATTGTTGCAGTAATAAGCTCCTAAGCGATTTCCAATAATTACTGAAAATGCCAACCACAGTGTTGTTAGTCAAGCTAAAGACTGATGGAACTAAAGGCAATGATTTCACAACTTGGTTTGTATATAATGATATTGTTACAATTAGATATATAATATATAGATGAAACTGCTATTATTAATAGAAAAAAATATCTTTATTATTCATAACACAGTTTGAACAATTACATTTAATTATCTATATTTAAATTGATTAGTTGCACACAAAAAATATTTAAGACGAATGACATTAGGTAACAAGTTAGTAGTCTTCAACATTTAGGAAAAAAAAATGAACTTCATCTTCTTCAAAGGAAACTAAACACCACAAAGATTCCGAGATCTTTAAAATAACGAAAAAGATATTTTCCTAAAGAAAACAAAATTGGAAACAGTTAGAACCTGTCATTCTTTTCGATACTCAGAAGAAAGTTTCTTGACTTTTCTTATTATGTTTGAAGAACAAAACTGTATAGTTCGTCTCCTTCGAAAAATCAAAGCCCTTTATTTCTGTATCTCTCCAACTAATTCACTTCGTATTTCCCCAACTAAACTAATAACTCTTCTAGTACATAATACATTAATATATACAGTAGACTATCAATAATCCAAAGTAAAAAAAAAAATTATGAAAAAATTTAATAACATTTCAGAATATTATCTAATAAAATTTCAACTAAAAGCTCGTCCTACACGTTAAGGTTTAGTTATTGTCCGTAAAACATGGCCAGTAAAACTGAACGCGCGGATGAAAAATTTCCACGAAATATAAAAATAATTATGATGGAAGATTTTCCGGTTTGTTGTTTTTTATCCAGATCAATTTCTTCGTAGTATTCCTGATAATCGGGATTCTGCCGTACAACTAAATGCTTTCTTTTGAAGATTCTTTACAACAAACAGACATGTATTCTTTATAGTTCAAATAATGTCTACATCGTGAATGTATTCTTTATTACAACTAAGGCAGTAAAAAAAGGGGTTTCCCCTTCTTTAATTCATAATTTCACTTTTTTGATAACTCATTGCAATTTTAATTCTAATTTTAAAATTGCACTCCACTTAAACTGAAATGGCAGCAACGATTTGAAATTCAAATAATTTACTTCGTATTATGTATTCCATTTGTGTCTTATTTTCCACTCATTCCTTGAAACGGCTGCTTTGATGAAGCGACTAATGAATGTAGACTTCATCAAAGTTACTGTCCAAGGTTATTGATTGGAAAATAAACAGTATTCCCCCAAAAAAAAATCATCAAATTTAGATTTGAAGACGTTTCGTTATTATGAGTATGGTTCATACATAAGCGATTCTCTCAACTTATCTTAAAGAGAAGGATTCAAAATGCCTCCCTATGGTATTCCAAGTATGTTCCGTAAGTTTGAGACAGAATGGCCATTCAAAGAAGAGGTGAGGGAAATACCTTTCAGGTATTGATCTGATAGTCTACCGAAATGGTTTTTACTATCTAACAAAATAAAATTGCTTTTTTTACTGTCTACATTTAGAAAAAAGAAATTTTCCGCAGAAAAGCACATATATAACTGTATTCCTAATGAAATTAGATATAATTCCAACCATGACCCTACAGTTATTAAAGATATTTTTTCGCAGAGGCATCTATCTACCTATGAATAACTTGAATAACAATAACTAGTATAAATCTTAATATATAAAAATGAATGTTTCTCTGTTTGTTAGTCTGGCATGCCTTCCTATAACATTCATCAGATTGCGAAGAAACTTTGGTAAGTTGTTGTGCGCGCGGCCTTGAAGGTTTCTGAATTAGTAGAACCATTTACAACTCTTTTACAACTCCCAATTGCGGCAACTCCTTTGCACTTCGGGTGCAACTCGCATTTGCAATGACCATCAACAAAACACAGGGACAATCGCTACAAGTGTGGTGAAGTGAAATCATACTTCACACATGGACAGCTATATGCGGCCTGCTCACGCGTCGGAAAACCTTCTGATTTATTCGTGTATGCACCAGACGGAAAAAAAAAATATTGTGTTTCCAAAAGCACTTCAATAAACAGAATTAAAATTTTCTTTCTTTGAATGGCATTGCAACGCATACCAGTACAGCTAGTACGAAATATAATATTGTCCAAAGTGCACTAAAAGGCGCTGGTTTTAGGAAGTTGAAATAAAACTGTTTTACTTTTACAATGTAAATTTTAAAATGAATCCATAAACGAAGTTTAATGTCATTGAATATTCATCTGTGTAAAATCTGTTTCAATAAATTTTCAAATATTTTTCTGGGAGAAGGATTTCGTCTCCTATAAAATTGTTTTTAATGCAAATAGTTATTGACATGGAATATTTTTATAGTTGCTACCTCAATATTTTCTGGAAAAGTTAATAAATAAATAATGAATCTATTGAATATGGAACACCAGGAGGAAATGATTAATGATTTTACTTTCAAAGCTACCGCAAGTCGTTAGTTCCATAATCTTCCCAATTCTAGACAGAAAATTCCAATAATTATTTCCTTCTCTGGGCCTTCTGTTTATCTGCCATAGTGCTTGAAGTAATAAAAAAATTGTATCTTCTTTAATAATTTCTTTGTTTTTCACATTTTTTATGCCTTCTTTTTATATATAAGCTAAAAATATTTTCAATAAAGAGGCCCTATCATTTCTTGTCTGATATTTGCTGTATTGATTTTGCTTCTTCCTCTTAACGTTTCTTTCCCGTGTTCTTTATTGTTGTTAATAATAGCATTTGAACTTGGCAGCGTGAATTATTATCCAATAGAGAGGTTATTGTCTCACAGACAATTTCAGCCGAAATAAAAGGGCAAATCTCAGCTAATAGTTTTCTTTTTCGCTGTTTTATATCTTTACTTGGAAGCCTTTTCTTTATTTTTGTGAAAACATTATCTAATTTCGTATACTTTATGATTCAGATGTTTTTACAATTACAGTTCTATTGTAAAAGAAATATATAAATCGTATTTTAAACTTTAATAATAAGGATAATGTGTGTCTGGTACTCCAGTGGTTTTGGTGCTGGACTTCAGACTAGAGGAGCTTCAATTCTAGGCGGTCGGTCGGGGATTTTTCCACGGATATTTCTGCTGCAGGCGGATCCTAGGGTTCACCAAGCCTTCTGTCAAATGAATACGGTTTTCTTAAAGGCGGCGAGCATCGGACTGACAATCCATCCTCAATTAGTCTTTAAGGCGCCTCCTAAACTTCGGGAATTTCCCTTAAAAAATAATGCTTTATAAAAGATTAAGAATATATAAATATTGATTTTAATTTTAATTATCAATACTAAGTTTAAAACTACAAAATTATTTCAATCAAAATCTGAGATCTTCATACAATATCACAACTCCTTTATTAAACTAAAAACAAGAATACTTCTTCACCGATCCGATCCAATATTTCGTCTTATATATTTTTTCAAAGACTTCTTCAGGGTACAAATAAAAATAAAGAAAAATAAAATAAAAATAACGATTAAACGGTAAGAGAATGAACTTTCTCTAACCTTACAAAATTAAATAATACAGTAGTACATTCAATGAATATATACAGTGATTGTTGTGGGATAATATAGTAATAATGTGGTAATACATTAAAAGATGTTATTATCATAAATAAAAAAACAATGACTGATACAAAATATATTATTGACAAGAGATAATATGAACAATGAATTATCATACCATACTAAAGCTAATTAAATTTCAAAATTTTACATGATCTTTTATTTTTTATTAGAGAATTCCTGAAAATACTTAAAGACATATTGTTTACTTTTTGTGACTTGTCTCTGTTGAAGCATACGCAACAATTAATCAAGCAATATTCTAAAGTGAATCTTTTGTATTCATCTTGCATTTTATAAATGATATGAACTACAGGATCAGGGTTGTGACCATTACGAATGCAGTGGGCCGCCCATTCTGATATATTTTCATGATTATTACGGTAAGCCCCTACATGTTCTTCTACCCGTTCTTTTAATGTGCGGCCTGTGCTCCCAATGTAGACCCCCTGACAATCTCTACATTGGAGGGCATATACCACACCCATGTTGTGTAGCTCTGTGTTTTCCCTTTCTCTTTTAAATTTGAATAAAACATTATCTTTAAAATACACAATATTTATTTTATTTTCTTTACATTCTTTTTTTATAGTATCATTAATTTTCAGACCAATAGGGAAAATCATGCATTTTTTGAATATTTCTTTGTTATTTGTAACCTTTTTGATATTTCTTCTTTTAAAGAAATCATTGAAATTTTTTTCAATAAAATCTAACGGGTATTCATTCATTTGTAATCTTAATTTCAAATTTATAATCTTTTCTTGCCATAGTTTTTTATCTTCTGTATAATCTGTAATTTTCTTTAAATGACTCTTGATTATTTCCTTTTTTGTGGATATGTGATGGTTTGAAGTGAAATTTAGGATATGGTTGCTTTGGAAAGGTTTTCTGTAATGTTCAAAAGTTAAACCTGTATTTTCATGTTTTAATGTAATATCTAAAAAAATTGATCTTGTTGTCTACTTCTTCTTCACTTTTGAATTCTATGTTTTTATGGAATTTATTTATATAATTTAAAAATCTGGAGAATTGTCTGTTTGTGCCTTCCCATATAATCAATATATCGTCTACATATCTTTTATAAAAGAATTTAGCTTCTGTCCATTTCATGATGTAATTGGCTTCCATCCAATTCATGTAAATGTTGCATAAAGTGCCTGATACTGGGCTACCCATCGGGAAACCTTTGATTTGTTTAAAGATTTTGTCTTTATATTTGAAATAACTATTTTCCATCACTAGATTCAATAATCTTAAAAAATGATCTTTATCCATCTTGAATTTATTTTGTAAAAAAACATTGTATTTGGATTCAATTATTTCCATGGTATCTGGGAGAGGGATGTTTTAGGAGAAACATTTTTTTCTCAATTTCTGTGATAACATTATTTGTGTTGATATTACCTTTTATATTGAAATCAATGCCTTTGTTTAGAGCTATTATTTCATCTTTCTTTAACACTCTTTTACTAATGTTCATAATATATCTAGAGTCTTTGCAAAATTTATCATATTTTCTGTTATCTTCTTCTTGTTTTCTTCTTTGAAAT
>JAFIDM010066119.1:0-11343 GCA_023159025.1 Thereuonema tuberculata
ACGTGATCTGTCTGTAGGTTCTGTATAATATATCTATATTAAGTTATCACAGAATAATTACATAATTTGTTAAAATAATTAGTTATATATATAATATACATATATTGTTACTTAGTAAATACGATAATACTCTACTATATAGTACTGCTAACATTCGTATATCAATATTAATGTAAATATAATTTATCTTTTTTAATTATCAGATTTCTTTATCGGTTGTTTTTTTTTTTTAATTCATATATTGAATAACTTCTCTCACGTGGACATCCAGTCATGATGAAGAGTTAGCAATGACAAACCCTCATGTTGACAGCAACTATAAAGCGAGATTAAACTTATATAATAACAAAATAAGAAAGAAAAGAAAAATAGTTCTATTATTTTATAAATCTTTCCATAAATAATTTAATATCCTCTTAAATTTTGTATTTATTTTCCTTCCTTATTTTTTTCATGATTTTTTTAAATATTATTTTTTATTATTGGCGATAGGATATACAGTAATTTATAATTAGGCTTTTTCGTATGAATAAATTTCGTATGAGTAAATTTCGCAACAATGTTCTAACAAAAAGACCTAATGAAAGGAATAAGAGAACTTCCAAGAAGTCTATTTTTTTTTTTTAATTTGTCATTTCTTTCTGTTTAAAAAAAAAGTTGGAAAAATTGCAAGAAAATGAAGCGTTTATGTTTACTTTTGAAAAATTATGATAGAAATGCAAATGGCAATATCGTCTGTAAGTTGTAAAGAAATTTTATTTTGTTTTGCTCTTTAATTATGTATTTCATTTTTTTTTTATTTACGTAAAATTCTTAATGTGAAATTCTAAAAAATGTCTAATTTTTTATATCTTTTAGTAAACTCAGGAACTACTTTGATGACAACACGATAGCTGTTTAGAGGATTTTTATTTTCTCCCAGCAGTCATTTAAGAATACCGCCAAGTTATTAATGGATTCCTTTAACTTATATTTGAATGTGAAATATTCGCAAATTATGGTGAAATGTCCGCCACGAAATTGGAATGACTATGCCAGCCAGATTTAGGATAAGTGAATACTATAAGAGCTAATAATCAATTTACTCTTGAACTGCAGTTGAGATATTGAAAATGTGATATGAACGGTGCCTTATTAAGGAATTTTGTAGTGAATGGATTACGGATAGTGTTGACAATGTGTTTCTCATTTTCAAGTTGATCCTAGGAGGTTTTACTAAAAGGGAACAATGGATTAACTAAGAAACTGTAACATAAATATAAGTGGATTAATGAAAAACACGAATTAGCAGCAATTTATTTCGCTCTGCTTACTGGAAAGGTAAGTTTAAATTTTTATGCCTTCCTGAATGTGTTTTGTTTTTTTTTTGGAAAAAAATTAGACCATTGAAGAATAGAAGATTTAGAAGATTTCCATTTAGAACACCATTCGAATAGCCATTTCGCCTTTTTCTCAATTCCATCTGCCAGTTTCATCTACCCCAGTGATGCAGGGGATAAATATCTTAAAAAGCAATTCTTCAAAAGCTAGAATAAATAAACTTTTAAGTAAAAGACAAACTTCGGCGTTCCACTTCTGTTTTTTGCCTTTACTTACTTCCATTACCAAAAACTTTCTCTTGGTAATGAAAGACTGAGGTTTTGTCTTTTTATTACTTTAACTTATTTATATTCTTATACTAGCTTTTGAAAAGTTACTTGTTTTTTGGTTTACTTATAAGTTTTATTCTTTCATTCTTTGGTTTACAGAATATTGAATTTTAAACAACTACATTACTTGATATTTAGACTGACTCATAGGCATGAGCGCCTTACCTGTGTCCTTACATGTAAGGGGCAATTGGAGGGGGCAATTGCTCAACTTAATTCCTGGAAGTTTTAATCTTGATATAATTTGTTTTTCTGTTGGAATTTTAGAATAGTATATAGTATATTAATAGAATAATAAAATTTAATAAATATTTGCTGAACATAATAGATGCCTTCTGAATGAATATTGATCATCTGACATTATGTAATTATTAATGTAATTATAATGTCAGATTATAATTTCAGAAATTAATTATTCAGAAAATAATGGTAGTCTTTGATGATGATGTCGTATGAGAACGGCGCAGGATACTATAAAATAAGAGGCACGGATGGCCAGAAGTATTCACATTTTATTTGGTACTTTACAGATGTTCATGACGTCCGCGTTTGGTCACTTGGTAGATGTCGAACAGATAGTCGAGTTCTTGCCACACCGAGAGCAACATATCTCCATCAATACTGTCTATAATAACTATCGGATGGCCGTCTGCCGAGTGACCAAAGGCGGACATATTGAATATCTGTGAGGTAATAAATAAAACTTGAATGTTTTCTCTGTCTATCCGTGTCTCTTATTTTACTGTACTCTGCACCATTCCCAAGCAATATCCTTTTCAAAATAGTACCATTATTTCTGAAGGACCCTGTACTTTGGTTACTCCAAAAAATTATTTCAAAAATTTCAAAAAAATGATACTTTCAGTAATCTTTAATTTTAGGCTGCTTTGTTGCTCAAACCCTAATGGTCTCACAGAAACTAATGGTCCAATATATTCTGGTCTTCCTGTTCTAAAAATGGTGACTGTCACTATCAGAAGCTGAAATGAAAGGTAATTAAATCTGAATTCAGTTTGTAATATTTGCTTTTGTAAAGTGATCAGTCGTTTCTGCTGTTGATCTGATAGGTCCTGAATAGCTTTGCGTGGATTGATCGTCATTTTCCACTCAATCAAGCATCCTATCAAATCGGCTGAATTTTTACCAATTGCAGCATTCGATTGCACATAAATTGCCGTACACAGTGTTTTATGAAGCAGCGCAATATATAAGCGTCGCCCGTTTGCACAGTCTTTGGAAGGCTGAAAACGGTTAGTAGGATTTTTAGAATTGTATAATTACAACTAGGTTTGCAGCTTTCGATCGCATAGTGGTGAATGAATGTGCAGCACGAATGGAGACTAAAATAGTAGTGCTAATATTTTAAGTTAGACCACAAATCAGCATCGTATCAAATTTTAAAGAAAACAGTCTATTTTTGCGAGGGATTTCCGATTTCATTTTTGAGGAATGGAAAGATTGGAGACAACAATAAATGTGCTATGTTTTAAGTTAGACTATAAATAAAAAAAAAACTTACCAGTTGATTTAAAAATAATTCATTCGTTTTGGCGATGCCTACAGAAAGACCAACACACAAATAAACAAGAAAATGTTCAAGTTCCTATATGCTTAGCGAATGATAATTATAAAGTTAATGCTAATTTTAGTTCTATCGAAACTCTAATTAAACTATAAAAAACCTCAGAATTTTTGCTATTAGAAATAAATGCGTCTATTGATATTTTATATATTAAGAGATGAATATACACTCTGCCAAAAAAACAAAAACAATACTGCACCCAGAAGCAGCAGTTGAAATGGAATGACACTTGGCATAGACAAAGAGAATGATGATGCAAGTAACTGATTGCAATATGATAGCAAATGGGCCGTTAATTCGGGCAAAACGGTCTCTGTCGTAGAGACCGTTGACAAGACCACAGCCGTAGCAATACGAATGCCTCTGGTGATAGTTCAGTGGACAATTGCAGCTTGAGTGCAATCTGTGGCACAACTATCTGAGACGGTGCCATATACCGAGTTTCGTCGTTCCCGGATCATTCGTTCTAGGTGTGCTAATTGGCTAGAAAAATGTTTCAAGAACAAACAAAAAAGCGATATACATACATCGGATATAAAAGCTGAGAAAGTGCAATGTCCCAACTGTGAAGTTCGGTGATGGGGGAATAATGTTTTGGGGGTGTTTCTCATGATGTGGCGTGGGACCATTCCATGTTGTTGCAGTAACCTTGAATTCCGAAGGCTACAAGAACATTTTAGACAATCGGGTTGGTCCTACTCTCTGGCAAATGTTTGGAAATGACGATTGTTACTTTCAGGATGACAATGCTCCACGCCATGTTTCATTCTCTGTCCAGCAGTGATATATGGAGATGGCTGTAAAGCGGCTTCCGTGGCCTGTTCAGCGTCCCGATCTAAACTCCATCGAACATTTATGGAAAGAGTTAGAGCGTCGATTGAGGGCCAGGGAACCACGTCCGACATCTACAGCTGCACTGGCCATGTTCTTGAAGTGAGAATTGACAAAAATGCCCATAGCTCTGTATCAAAACCTTGGGGAAAGCACGCCCCGCAGGGTGGCTAATGTATTTTCAGCACTAGGGAGTCCATACTGCTATTAAATCAGGTATACTTTCACGTGTTTCCAGTAACGCGTACTGTCCGATCTATTACTGCAGGGTAGTGTAAATATATATAAAGGAGTATATATATAAAGTTGCTAATGTACGAAGGTCGATCAGAAAGAAAGTTTACAGCCGCTAAAATTTAAATTAGTTTATGAACAATCCGATCCAGAGTTGCATAGCTCAGTGCTGCGTGGTCTTTCTCGTGTTTGTCAATGTACTGATTGCTATCATTTCAAAATGCGATGCACTTGGATAACTGGTCTCCTATTGAAGTTCGTGCAATTAAGCTCTTTCTTTGGGCACAGAGACAATCAGCAGCTGAGATCCATCAAAGCTTATCGAGATGTACAAAAACAGCTGTCAATATTACACGTGTCGAGGAACTCATTCTAAAACTTTTATGTGGCTGGGATGGACAAACTGATCAAATGTTGTGACAAATGCTTCAATCGCCAAGGTGATTTTGATTATTTTTCTACAAATAGTGTATCTGTGCCACTTTAAGGGCACCATCTCATTTTCTTCCAATAAAGGCTTGCTTTTCGTACACAGGCTTTGTAAACTTTTTTTCTGATTGATCTATGTAATAACACTTATACTACTTACTTGTAGAAAAACTAATGAAGAATTTCTTTAGTAAATTTTGTTCAGTCTTAATTAGAATTTTTTGATGAAACATTTTAAGGAGCACAAAAAACCTCGGATCATGAAATACACAAAAAAAATATTTCAGGAAAAAATTTCTTAACGTACTAGAATTTTTATGAAATTGGAAAAAAAAAATACAGTTGTTGAATTGAAATTTCTCAGGTAAACATTGTTATACTGGTAGAATGAAGTTTTCCATAAACTCAAAAGGAAATGTGTTGAAATTTGTTAAATTAATGTTTGTAGTGGAGTTTTTCAAGTGGTGTTACTAATGATCGGCCATATTTTACGAAGCTAAGCTATGTATAAGCCTTTTTTTCTTTAAGAAAAATATCTAATTTATGATTCTGTTTCCTACAAACATATCTTCCCTAACTTGATTTATATCTTGAAAAAGCAGAATCATAACATGGAAAGGTTCTAATTTTTCATTTCTTTATCTTTTTCAGTCAGAGAAACAAAAGCTTAAGAATAGAAGATCCCTTACGTACCGATTGATTTATCTTCTTCGGGTGGGTAAATGATAACACATTATCATATTTGTTCATCTGGAGTTATTATTGATTTAATAAATTTGTACTTTGAAAAATCTTCAATTTGTATTTTCTTCTTTTCATGTTTAGAAACCCATTAAGTGACTTGCGTAAAGTTCCCAGTCATATTATTCTTATTTTAATTACTATTTACACGTTTTAAAATTACATTCTTTCTTCTATTTCATGAAAAAAAATGCAGTAAACTCGATGCCGTTCCATTCATACATAATTAATAATAATTAAATTTTTAGCCTATAATATATAGATAATATCTAATGGAACTAATATATCCATCATTCACATCCATCACTGAATAACTTGTAATGTTTCTTATAAATATCTATACTCCCATAACTACAAGACTTAAAGTTAACTGTCGACTGCCAAGATGGTGGCCAAGAGCAACGCCGCACTGCCCACATATGTGTCTTTGAATAACGCCATATTCAACTGGAACATTCTATAAAGTATTTAATTACATTCATCGGTTCATTTCATGATTTTATAATCAAATCAGTTTTTTTTTCGATGTTCTCTTTCATAAAAAGGTTCCTTTACATAAGTTATGACTTAAATTAAAGGTGGATTTGAAAGATTCGGTATAAATAGCTTGAAATATACTTTTTTAGCCTATAATCTCAGATTATATTCTCAGTAGACCGAGTTTACTGATATTATGTGTTGATAGAGTTAAATAGTTCCATCATGTTAATTGTAAAAATATTAACAACGATGAATATACTATTAACAATGATTTTTACCACAATTTTTAACTGATGTTTTGATATTTTTAACTGTCCACCACAAATTACGAAAAGCCCATAAGCTCAGAACAAATGTTTCACATATAACCTCTAAGCGAAGTTAACTTAAATTTGTGGATTACTGATACCAATCTTTAATGCTGCCTTCATCCCACTGGTTCATAAAAATAAGTGTTGTATCCCTTATCCAAATGAATCATTTCCGTAAAAGCAAAAATATGATAAATTCTTTTCTTTGTCTTATATTATAAGTATATATTTACAAATACGACAACAACGTTATAACTTTAATTCATTATAGTGTTCTGTGTAGCTGATTGATCAGCAACCACAAAATTTGTTTTATCTCTTACAGTCAATAAGTAACTGGGGTTATTTCATATAAAAAATAACTCAATATATAGAAGAGAAAAAAATCCAACATTAGATCATTAGAGTAGTGTATTATTATAATTATAAAGACAGTTTTTAGATTTGCTATTAAAATAAGCAATAAGTAAAGACTACGTCAGGGTAGATTGCCAAATGAATAAAAAATTTTAAAGCTCCCTAAACACTTCCATGATGTTTTACATTAGCATGGAAACTTCACACCCGAGAATTGCCGAAGAAAACTCTGCATCATTATAAGTTAGTGTTGCCATAAGTGTTTCTTCTTACAAGAATAAGCACTTTTTGATTTAAACGTTATTTATTCAGTGCCTCAGAATATCCCAGAAAATGTTTTAATTAAAGCAAATGTATATTTCATTTTCCTTTCTGAATTTCTTCGTGCTTACTTTCGAAATATCTGTTTAATCTCGAGAATTCAATCAGCAACCCCATTTGAAGCCTAACGATTCCAGTTTTCAGACCGGAATTCTGCATCCATGAAAACATTGTGAAAAGATTTTCTCAATTCGTGAATATCTGTTTCGTAATCATATAATTCTAATTATAAGTTACTTGGAATGAAACAGTTACAAATATATTTGAACTTGTAAGTTTTAGGTTTCGTACAAAGGTGCACTTTGCTATGAGATTGCTGCTTCACATGGAAAGCAATTTACTCCACATACTTAATGCTTCTTCTTTTTACATAATTTTCTTGAATGATAAGTCTCAAACGATCTTTAGAATCTGAGATGAGCTATAACTCTGATACTCATGCGTTAGAAATTAGAAAGACGTGGAAAAATATATATCATTAACAATTGTTAAAAAATGTAGAGTGTTAATAACACATTAATTTGATAATAAAATTACTCACCACTTTTTCTGCTTTGTAACAAGGATTTCCTTGATATGTCTCGAACTCTTAGAAAGAACATTTCAGAACTAGTGCTTTAAGCAATGTTGCTAATTGTCACTCTTTTCATCCTTCGATATTTTTGCTTTCATAAATATTAGTGATAAAAATTATTGGTGGATTTTTTTTTATGATGTAGTTTCGTTTAATTTATTGGTTTGCATCCAGAAAATCAAAAACTTTGAAAAGAAACTCAAATTACAAGTAAATATAATATTAGTAAATCCTTAAGAATTGCAAGGCAAAATCTTCAATGATTAATGGTTAAATATTCTTACAGGCAAAAAGTTTTGGAGTTATTTGTCTCCTATTTTATTTTAAACAATAGATGCTATGCCAATCTTATTAAACTGCATCTTTTTAGTTTGATAGTGGAATAGATTTAATGAAATTTTGGTCAAACATATGGAAATATCTTATTTTCAAGCTTAGATAATATCCACAGCACTATCAAGGGAATTAAAAGCTAATATTAGCTAATATTCTATTAAAAGCTAAGAATAGAAAATCGAATTATTTATTTTTTGATCAACAGTTTCTAGTGACTAAAATTCCCAAATAAAAATTTCATGTATCTTTGTACGATACTGAAACTTACAAGGTCTAAGTTATAATAGGCTGGAAAGGGCCTATCACTTTTAACAAATAGTGCCTCGAAACTAAAGTTTTTCTCTTGTTAAAAACTTCTTTACGAGAATAATCAGATTTCTGTGGTAGAGGGAAAAAAAATGCACACGAAGCTTACTGTTTGTTAGTGGAAACGAGAGCTCTTTAAAACGTAAAGATCAATACGAACAACTAAAAACCTAAGGAATTTTACAAATAAACTGTTTGTAACTGTTTTTGGCTATACTTCGAATCAATTCAATTTCCGACTGAACCAACCAATTCACATTTGATATCTCAATAAAATAAATTTATATTAATGATAAATTTTATTTCATTAGTTTGTTATGAGCACAATGACAAACTAACAGCACACATAAATAGCTTAATTTATGTATTTTAGTACAGTGCTAAACTAAATATAAACATAGGAAGACGTACCAATATTAGAGAACGAGTTCAAAAGATACAAATCTAATACTAACCTTATAAATAAAATTAAAATGAAAAAGTAAAGTTATATGAAAAACGGAAAAACATGAAAATGCACAATCGTTTGCTTTCACGCCTTAGAGCCATCATCAACGGGAATTTGGGACAGCTGTTTCGTCCTTAATAGGACTCATCAGCCAGATTTACCCTCAGTTGATCAAGCTCAGAACCTTGATCGTCGAGGCTAAATCTGGCTGATGAGTCTTAATAAGGATGAAACAGCTGTCCCAGATTCCCGTCGATGATGGCTTTCCGTTTTTCATGTTACGTTTAATGCGCGCTAAAACTTCTTATATGTTAAAAAGTAAAGTAAAAAACAATTAAAAGTGAGAATTTTAAAAAAATGTTGTTAAAAAGACAACATCTGAGTAAAAGTATCTGAACATCTCTTATTTAGCATTAGGACTTCTATTAATGATGCTTTCGTCAGTCCTTTGATACGACAGTTTCATTCTTCTGAAAAAAATTTCTGTCGCTTATAGAAATATTACAATGAGAATTACTACGATTCCTCTATAACAGTGTTCGTGGTGGAATGCCATTCCAACTCCTATATGCAAACGTCGAGGCAATCCGACCTTTTTTCAGATCGCCATTTGTTTTTAAGTATCACTTCGTAAATATGAATGAGTATAGACCTATAAATGGAGATTCATGCTCTGACATAAGTCTGCGGTTGATTAAAAGTTAAGCCAAGCATAGAACATTATATAAGATTACATCGGATGGACAGACATAGAATTTTATTTTAGGGATAGGAGATTCTAGTTTTTTTAACAAAAATAACAACAACAACAACAGCAGCAAAATCCTTCTCCAAAATTTAGGGTTTAGGGGTGGGGCTTAAGGCTGCTACGTACTCATACAGACAAAGGGCGGTGCGCACAAAACTTTCGTTAACTTTGATGATTGTCAAATCTACCATCAACTGACATTTTCTACGCATCAACGTTCGTTAGTGGTTTAACAGCTGTTATAATTTGACGACTCATCAGTGATTTAACAACTAATGTTGGTCCCTAACGAATGTTGGTGAACAGAAAATGTCAGTTGATGGTAGATTTGACAAAGTTAACGAAAGCTTGGTGCACACTGCCCTAAGGTAACTAAAATTACCTTCTGTTTGAAATTTTCTTTCACTGTTAATATTTTCTGCAATTTCGAGAATAAGAATTAAGTATCATTTCGTAAATTATCAAGTTTCACGCTCTTTTAATTTTGATCATGAAAATCTGTTGTGTAATTTGTCCGGTGATAATCAAGTTAAAGAACAAGAAAGAAGGATAAACTTTAAGAACTACAAATCGTTAAGAAAGGAGCGTCTCTAGAGAAAGAAAAGCTTGGAAGAATATCATGAAATAAACCCCACCAACTCAAGAAGAAAGAAATAAGAGAAAACTCTAAAGGATAAAACATCTCATTGAAGCAAAGACGGGAAAGAAGTTGGATGAAGAAGAAATGGCAAATTGGGACATGGAGAAGAAAATTACCAAGCGAAAGAACACGTAGAAGGCAGGAGAAAGAAAAAAAAAACACACAGGAAAATAATAAAGCTGAAGAAAATACTTGTATGCAGTCAGACCACGATATAACATTGCTATTTTCTCAGAGCTTTTGATGACAGAATATTAATGTCTATTTGTCGAAGATAGCTTTCCAAACAAGTAAGTAGAATTAGTATGTATTCTATTCAATGAAGACTAAACTTGAAGATTAATTCAAAGAATATAGGACAATTAAGTGTGTAGGAATGGTCAGAAATAGTCTTAACGCTCTTAGTCAGGCTCTTTTCAAGAAGATTCGTAAAATTTATATATTTTTTAGTTTATTTTTTTATTTGTCTAGAAATGAAAACCAAAGACTACACATAAATAGACAAATATGCCTATGAATTATCAATAAAGGGAATCGGGAACGGCCGTTTCGTGCTTATTGATGACTAATCAGTCAGATCCACCCTTCCACTGTTAACAAACAAAGCCGTGATTTGTTTATTTATGTGCAGTCTTTGGTTTTTCATTTCTTAATCATTTTCCTGCACGTTAAATTTGTTTCTGTTTGTTTTGTTTTTTTTTGTTTTGTTTTTTTATTTTTCTTTTTTTTTTATATGTTGTCTTGAACAAAATTTATTTTTCATTTTTAAAATTTATAAAAATAACTTATAATTTATTAAAATTTTTAAAACATAAAAATTATAATTTTTCGTAATTTAGGAAAATGATAAAAATAAATGTTAAAGATCTTTAAATAAAGTTGTTTAGTATAAATTAACTTTATAAAAAAAAAAAAAAAAAAAAAAAAAATATAAATTCTTATAATTTCTTTTTCAATCTGATTAACAAGATCTACACAAGATTTCACAATTTTCTTTCTATATCAACCATTTTGGACAATATATCTTTTAATAGATGTGATTATAATCTGTGATTACTGTAAATTATTTAACTAACGTCCACAGATTTACCTAATTTTAGCATTGATTTCATAGAGTTTTAAATCTTTATTTTTAGCTTAGTTATTACCGATACATTAACAATAAATAATAATATTTAGTAATGTTTAAACCATTAATTACCGTGAATTTGTCATTAATCATAATGCTCGCGGCTAGAGTTGAAACTCCCAGAATGAAACGGAGATTATAGATTTTCCTTTCCTGGCCGTTCGCTAACATTCAAATAGGAGAGAAAATGGCGGTCGCTGCTTCACATTCAACATTTCGACGAGGAA
>JAFIDM010066120.1:0-11342 GCA_023159025.1 Thereuonema tuberculata
GGAATTCAAGATATCTTCAATCAAATTTGCCAGGACATACAATTTGAAGTTAAAAAAGAACAAGATTCTGCTATCCCTTATCTCTACATAAATTCGAAGCACTTCAACGAACAATTTTGTACTTCCGTATTTCGTAACCCACTTTTGCAGGTATCACCCTGAATTTTAATTCAAATGTACCTTTATCTTTTAATATCAAACTAATAACCATGCTAGTTGGTAGAAATTTTAAATTATCAAGTTCCCCACAGCTTTATGATCAATAGCTCACCAACACCAGACGCAAGTTAACAGATAATGATTATCCATTTATTTCTAGACATTTTAAAAATACCATTAACTGTCATAACAACAACTTAGTAACACCCACGCAAGCAGCAATGGTAAGAACTTTTGTGTTGATTATTTACCATCCTCATGGATTTCCGCAACTGAGTAAATTTTGCAAACCCCACAACATTTGCATTACAGCTGCGGCCAGATCTACTCTTGCAGCGAACTTTAATACTACGCAGAAACGAAAAACTTCTAATGTAGTAGACAGTCGATGCCTGCAATATAACTGCTCCTACATATGGGAGACCCGTCGGGCTATCACCGATCGGGTGGCCGAGCATAGGAGGGTCTACACTACTAGAAAAAAAATGTACCTTACATACAGGCACGCCAGCGCCAACTCTCATGCCATAGATTTTTCAGAAGCATTAATACTTGCAAGATCGAATATGGTTTTCCACAGAAAATACATGGAAACATACTTAATATTAACAATACTTGCGACTTGCAGCGTTTCCGTATCCGTCCCGTCCATCGAGTGCTACAGACTAAGAAACAAGGAAGAAAAAAAGCATATCATAAATAATAACAATAATAATAAATTCATTATCGCTCATCACCTTCATTTTTCTTTTAATCCATATCCACTCCTTATTTTTATCATTTTATATTATTTCTTTTCTTTTTTAAATTTTAAACTTTTTTTTAAAAAAAAAATTTGATTTTATTTTGTTATTTTTTATTTTTTTTTTGTTTTATTTTTTATTTTTAATTTTATTTTTTTCTTACTTTTTTTTAGTTCTTAAAAAGTTTTGGTTCTTAAGATTATAAAAATAAATAGAAATTTCACTGTTGTGTTTTATTTTTCATTTCCTAATTGTTAATCGTAAAAGAGAAAGAAACAAAACAGTTTTTTTTTATAATTAAAAGAAAAAAAAAAGAAAAAAAAATGTTTTTAGTTTTGTTCCTTATGTCTTAATCCAAATTACTTGAGTCTTTTTGAATGCATATTCCTGGGACTTCACCCAATCATCCAGCCAGTTTCGTGAACACTAACCCGGTCTGGACTACTATGTGGCCTGCCGATTTGTTTCCGTCATTGCAGCATTCAGCTATTTCTATGTGGTTCCTGTTTTCGCCACTAGTGCTGTTTTATCATCACCCCCAGCATGCAATCGAAGTCCCAAGACCGTTAAACAGGAAGCTGTTTAAATTTTGTATTAATACCTCGACTTTTTGCTGTAATTCTACTTGATAATACCGTCTCTGGACAGTGAAACTTATTGTAATTGTATATTATAATTTCATCAAATCTAGTCAGGTGTACGGCTTAATTAATGAGATGTAAATTCGTATAAATGAAGAAAATAAATGTACAGAAAATACTTAACATACTTTTCGGAATGAACAAAAATATCAAGATAAAAGAATTTAGTTCTACATGCCACAAAACCTGATATAAAAACAGTTCTCTCTAAGAACAGTGACTTAAAATGAAAACGAAAAGTTGAGACTAACTTTTTTTAGTTATCATGGGGATCTTCTTATTACGATTCTCCCATGGTAGCTCACGAACAAAGGATATATTTTTATAATTAGTATTACTTCTCTTAATGCGACTGTAGAGGAAGAAAATGTATATATATTTATATAAAAATGTATATATATAAAACGAAATTGAGATCCATCCTCCTATATTAACGATTTGTATTTTAAATGAGCATAGTAATTAAATACGTCAAAATACAATGTTCTTTCTATTATTAGTTTTCGAAAAAAAGTGAACAAATAATGTTTAACTATCGAGAAATTATCTCGGAAATCACTATAAATTAAGTATTATCACTATAAATAACAAAAACTTCAAAAAATATTTAAACTTTCTTTTTCCTATAAGCCTAACTATTTAGGATCCTATTATTTATGTCTATTCATAATTTGTGACAACAAATATTACGTTTTTTACTTTGTGGTTTCTTTTTTACTATTCTATAAACAAAACAAGGTAAGGATAGCAATTGCTAAACCAATCACAGTGCTTGGCAACGGCTTATGAGTAACCTTCACTTTAGAATAGACTGCGCCGTGGTGGTCTCTTTGCGACACCTTGCTATTTTACCCACCCCTATTTATATGAAATAATCGTCATTCTTAACTCAAACCTTGTCAAAACGTTGCATTCCTAATTCCTAAACCAACAGAGCTAACAAAAGCTGTTGCGAACCAAAACAAACCGGGGATATAATGCGTCTTTCACAAGCCTAAAAGTGTATTCAAAAATTACCTTATTTAATTTATTTTAATTTTCAAAACACGAAAATCAACCGAAAATTCTCTCTTTGTCTGAAATTGATATTTGTTGTGAGTGGCAAATCTGGCTGAGATTGTTTTTCAAATAAAAGCAGATTCTTTCATCTAAATATCACCATTTCTAAATGTCAAGTATATTCATTAATATAGATGCTCCGGTGCTATTAAGAAAGATAGTTGATTATGAAAAGAGTTTTCACTAAAATCTAAGAAGGATTGAAGAAAGCCAGGGAGAAACAACATGAAGCCACAAAAGTTAGATTGTTTTCATGAATATGTTATAATGTTTTAAGACGTTATATGTAGTTGATTATTATTATACATCTAAAGATTATAAAGTTTAAGATTAAAGATTATTAATTTTTAACATTTGTGTAAGGAAACATTATTTGTTTTAAGAATATATGTGAATGAAAATTTTAAGACATTTTCTCACTACAACGAATTTTATGATGTTTTTTTGTGTGATATCTGTTTTCAAGGGAAAACAAGCAAAAATAGAATTATTTGATCGCAATGAAACTTCGTATTTAAAACTTTATTTTCTTTCTTAGACAGGATAAGATTTTGTCCTGATAAATTTTCTTAAGGCACCTACACGTAAGTTCGTGAATCCTATGGTCCAGTAAAAAATACGGGGTTTCTTTTCTCGTGTAGAAGATTTTGCTAAGTGTTTACTCCTAACAATCTCAAAATCTCTTATATTCTTCTATTCTGTGCTTAAATATCTTATGAAAACATTTTTTTTATGAAATTATTACAATCTCAGTCGGTTTTCAAATGGTCAAAGACAATAATTTTTTGCTCTCCCAATTTTTGAAAGTTTTGTGATTGAATATTTATTTTGTAAGTACAAGGTTGTTTGATTTTATGCAAGAATAATCTTTGTACAATTGAGTTACATAGGAAATGTCAAATATGCGGACGAAATTGTGAAATTTTTATGATAAGTATAAATGATCTTGTGTTAGGGTTAAAATTAGGTTTATGTTCTTCTGAGATAAGGCATTTAAGAATATACTTTACTTTTTTTAATTGCAATAGTATAGTGAATAATTATGTCTTCTGCATTAAAGTGTGCATCATGTTTTTTATAATTAAATGAACAAGAAGATGTTTTTCTTGTAGATCAAATTATCATCACAAGTGTTCGTTAGCAGAAACGACATACAGGTCTATGACAAACAAGAAGAAAAAAGAATGGAAATGTAATACTTGTAGGAGACAACAATCTAGTTGGACAATCTAGATAAACTGATGAAGGATATCTCAGAAATAAAAGACTCAATGGGCTTCTTATCTAAAAATTATGATGTTATCATAATGATAAAGTAAGGTATCTTGAAAAGGAAACAGAAAATTTAGAAAACTATTCAGGAAGAAATAACATAGAAATTTTAAATGTTAAAGAGAATAGGTAAGAAAATCTGTATGAAATTGTGAGTAAAGATGCAACAACAATAAATGTGCCAATTGAGAAACAAGATTTGGATAGATTGCCAACACATGAAAACATACAACATACAACATACAACACAAGAAAAACTAAACCAATAATTATAAAGTTCAAAACTTGCAGACAAAGAATGAATGGATGGAGAAAAAGAAGACAAACAAAATTGTAAGTCAAGATATTATAAGCAATGGTGATGATAGATTGTCATTTTTAAAATTAGACTAACAAAAAATCAAAAAATTTTTTGTGAAAGACAAAATTAAAAGCTGAAGAAAAATTGTATAAGTTTCTATGGATTAAGAATGGTACAATTTTGGTGAGAAAAGGTGAAACTTCAAAGATAATAAAATTTTTTGAAATAGATGACTTTGAAAATCTGGTGTAACGAAATGGCTAATGATATACTGTACAATGATATTAATAAATATCTGTATTATAATGATACTTTTGAATTGGAAAATTTGGAGGAATGGAATAATATAGTCGATAATAGTGATTTGAAAGATAGTAATCTCAATATTATACATCTTTACATAAGATCTGTTAGAAAAAATTGGAGTATATTTGTTTGTAAAATTAATTCATTACTAGAATTAATTGATGTAATTATCTTAACAGAAGTAAATGTATTAGAAAGTGAAGTAGATTTGTATAATACTAATTATTGGAATAGGTATTATCAATTAAGAAATTACCAAAAAGGTGGAGGAATTATTATTTATACTAAATTTAACATTAATGTTGAAAGCGTTCATATTATTTTCAATTAATTTTGAAAATTTAAGTCTAATAATAAAAAAAGATATGTGGAAAACTAATATAAAAATTTTTGCTATCTATAGACCTCCAACACAAAAAATTAAATCATTCATAAATGAAATGGAAGAACATTTTCAAATACATATGTTTTTTGGAAATAATTGTGTGATAATTGGAGATATGAATATAGACGTAATTAAATTTAATGAAAGTAATAATGTAAAATTATATTTAGAAACTTTAGCTTATCAAGGATTTAAAAATTGTTTGTATGGCATTACAACATATGGAAAAACTTCTACAAAAACAACAAAAATTAATATTGATCATATCTTTATCTATCTATCTGGTGTTGTCCTCATGTGAGGGTGTGAACAAGAGATCTCCAATTATTGCGGTCCTCTGCTCTTCTCTTCACTTCACCATAACAGCCAATACTGGTCCACTTTTTAATGTTGTCCATATACGCTAGACGCCTCCGTCCTCTCGGTCGTTTCCCCTGGATTTTGCCTTCAAGTGTGGTTAAGAGATTGGTGCCTGCCGATCCTCTGAGTATATACCCGGTCATCTTCATTTTGCGCATCTTAATCGATTTGAGCAGCTTTGTGTCTGTTCCCATGCGTTGCAAGACCTCCCTGTTTGTGATGTGATCAGTCCAGGGAATCTTGAGTGCTCTTCGATATAAATACATCTCCAAAGCTTCCACCTTTGCCTCATGTGTCTTGGTTAGCGTCCATGTTTCACAAGCATAAGTAAAAACGGGCCATATTAATGTCTGTATCAGTCGCAGTTTTGTTCGGGTGTTTGTTGTTCCTTTATTGTTGTTGTGTTTATTTTTCCAGAAGGCCTGTTTAGCCATTGCTATCCTGCATTTTAATTCCATATCTAGTTTTCCATTATCTTGGATCTTCGCGCCGAGATATCTTTATGAATGATTTATTTAGAAATTATAAAAGTTTTATTATAAAAAAAAAAAACATTTCAGATCAGAACAGAGACATAAAGTTCAAGATGGAGGAAGAAGTTGAAGGGAAAATAAACTTTATGGACATTACTATTGAGAATGAAAATTCAAATTTGACGTTTGAACATTTTAGAAAACCTTACCAAAGTGCACATGTTTTAAATTTTATGTCGAATCATCAAAATTCAACAAAGAAAGCCATTATAAAAGGATATCTAAGAAGAATAACGGATTACACTGAAGAAAAAAAGTTATGGAAAAACAAGATTAAAGATCTAAAAGATAAGCTGATCATGAATGAGTATCCAACAGAATTCATTGATTCAGTTATCAAAGAATTTTTCAAAGAAAGAAGATCTCACAAAAGTAATAAAGTCTCTAATAAAGACGAGTATAAGAAATGTATTACTTTACCAATTGGTTTGAATATCCACAAACATGTAAAAGAAGCCTGTAAAGAAAACAGTATAAATTTAATTTATTATAAGGATAATGAATTATTCAAGAATACTAAGAAAAAAGATGAAAATTCTTTAAAAAACATGGGTGTAGTATACGCCTTGGTGTGTAGGGATTGTGGGGGTATTTACATAGGAAGTACAGGGAGGACGGTTAGGGAACGAGTGGATGAGCACGTCCGTGCCTACCGGAGCGGAACTAGGAAAATTTCAGATTGGGCGGATCATTGTCTGGATAATGATCACAATCCGGACCCTGTAGTTCATCTAATTTATTACGTCACAGATGAATTTAAGAGATTCGCTTTGGAATCTTGCTTAATAAATTGTTGTATATGTATAAATAAAAACAAATCACTTAGAGTTAATAAGGTATCCTTAAATATATTTAGAAAATCATTAATAAAAAACAAAAGATTAAAAAGAATTTTAAAGATTAGTTAAAAGTTCACATGTTTATTCACAAATATTTATTTTAAATTTAATTGTTTATTTGTTTTCAGTTGTTTATGATTGTATTGTTTTCAGTTGTTTATGATTATATTTGATTTCAATTGTTTATGATTATATTTGATTTCAATTGTTTAATTTACAATGTAAGATCTCGCATATGAGAGTTTGTTATAATTTGTAATGTTAGGAATGAGAAAAAGGATTTTTCTCTTTCCTTTTATGTTTCATATTTTGTATTTTTCGTTATTTAAGTTTTAAACATATGGATCTTGAGAAAGTCCTTGAAAAATAGGACGAAATATTGAAGACATGTTGATGAAGTTTGTATTTGTTTGGAATTTTATATTTCAGATCACTTTTTAACATCTTTGAGTATAAATTTAGATAGCATACATAATATAAACAGTACCTATAAAAAAAAAATATACAAGAAAAAAAAATATAAACATTGATTATTGTTTATTAGAAAAGAATTTACAGGGTTTATTAGAAAGAATTAATAATACAGAAATTGATAATCCAAATGTTTTATATAATAATATATTAGGTGAAATTAATAAACCCAAAAGATGTATAACTTACTAGACAAATGGATCAGAAATTTCTAATTATTATTCAGAAGTTTCTTATTGTAAAAAACATTATGATAGACAGAATAATGGCGATCGAATACATAAAGAATGGATAACTAAAGAATTAATTGAAGAAATAAAATTAGGAGACAAATTATTTAAAAAATATAAAAATAATAAAAGTAATGAGCAATATTATAATAATTATAAGAATTTAAGAAATATACTAACATCAAAAATAATAAAGGCAAAAAATAATTATTATTATAACAAATTTAAAAATGATGTAAATAATCCAAAAACTTATAATTAAAAATATTTACATGTCGTTAAAACTATTTGTGTGAGCCAAAGATTCGACACCTGGTCGCATATACAATGTTAAAACGTCTTAAAATATTTAAAAAACACTGCAAGTGTTTTAAATTTATTTTTATCTTCTATTTCCTGTGCAAACCTTTTTATTTTCTTTTTTAATTTTATGTTTATTACTTTTTTTCTTTCTAATAAAGTATTTATTTTTCCCAAAAAGTTTTTGGATTTGTGTGAGCCAAAGATTCGACACCTGGTCGCATATATAATGTTAAAACGTCTTAAAATATTTAAAAAACACTAAAAATACTTCAAAACATCTTTAAAACATGTTATAGCACGACGTACGACGTACGTACCTCCAGTTTATAGGTATCTTCTTCAAATGCATAAAAATAAAAAACAAAAATTTACCCCCCTGCCGTTGTAGCTTTTCTCCCTTCGGGAGTCGTCGTGTAAATGGCCAAAAGACACGAGAATCAGGAAGTTGCACATTAGCATACCCTACCGTTACACACACGTAACAGTGAATAAGAGTAAAGCGCTCCTCGTATGATAGAATGGCGCTATCTAAATTCTTTTTTTTTTTTTGATAAGTTGTGAGTCAATGGTTGGTGTCGGGATCAGGAGGATTTGTTCAGAAAACTTAAACCTGTCTTGTCTAAGGCCAATATTACGATGGCCTGTAAACCTGGCAATACATTGGAAAGAGCCCTTAATCGAAAAAAACAAAATTATAGTCAAACGCGTTTACTTAGCACACAAGGAGCTATTTACGGCATATATTGCGATTCCAGTAATATTCGGGATAACGCATGTCTCTATATGGGCCAATCAAAGAGGGAGCTGGGGATCCGCGTTAATGAGCATATAAATGCGGTTAAAGCAGGGAACACGGCATATCACACTACAATACATTGCCAAAAAAAAAGGACATAGTATCACTAATAAAAACGTGGTTGTTCTTGGTGAATATAGGGACAATTATTTAAGAAATTTTTTTGAGTCGGGCATGATAAGAACCCTACGGGGCAATAACAAGGATTTATCTACCCAAAATATCTTGGAGTACGGCTTCTGATCCCGATACCAACCATTGGCTCACAACTTATCAAAAAAAAAAAAGAATTTAGGTAGCGCCATTCCATCATACGAGGAGCGCTTTACTCCTATTCACTGTTACGTGTGTGTAACGGTAGGGTATGCTAATGTGCAACTTCCTGATTCTCGTGTCTTTTGGCCATTTACACGACGACTCCCGAAGGGAGAAAAGCTACAACGGCAGGGGGGTAAATTTTTGTATTTTATTTTTATGCATTTGAAGAAGATACCTATAAACTGGAGGTATCGAAACGTACGTCGTGCTACAACATGTTTTAAAAATGTTTTGAAGTATTTTTAGTGTTGTTTAAATATTTTAAGACGTTTTAACATTGTATATGCTACCAGGTGTCGAATCTTTGGCTCACACAAATCCAAAAACTTTTTGGGAAAAATAAATACTTTATTAGAAAGAAAAAAAGTAATAAACATAAAATTAAGAAAGAAAATAAAAAGGTTTGCACAGGAAATAGAAGATAAAAATAAATTTAAAACACTTGCAGAAACATTTTGTAATTATTATCATAAAAAGAGTAATAATTTTAATATAAATTGTAAACAGAATTTATTACAAGATATAAATAATTCAAATTTATTAATACAATTGTAATTGATGTACAAAATGATGAAGAGATAATAAATATAATAAATGGGATGAAAAATAAAAAAATCAATTGGACATGATCAAATATCTAATTTTGATATATGAGAGAAAAAGGAAATTTTTGCTAAATTGATAGCATTAATGATACAATTAATTTTAAATAAAGAAATATATCCAAATAATTTAAAAATATCTAAAATTGTTCCAATATTCAAAAATAATGCTTTTAATGATTGTAAAAATTATAGACCTATTGCTGTATTATCAACTATAAATAAAATAAAAAATTTTGTTACTAAAAAATTACCAGAATTTTTAAAAATATTTAATGTAATTAATGAAAATCAATATGCTTATCAACAAAATAAAAATACAACTAAATTATTAGAAAAATTTTGTGGGCATATTAATGAAAGTTTAAGTAAAAATCATTTTGTACTATAAATAACTATTGTCTTGAATAAAGCTTTTGATCTGGTAGATCATAAATTATTTTTGACTAAATTGAGAAAATATGGAATAAGAGGTAAATATTAAATATTATGGAAAAATGTTTAGACAATAGAAAGATTTTTGTGTAAATAAATAAAATATTAAGTAAAAGAAAAACAATTAATATTAGAGTGCCACAAGGATCCAATTAAGGCCAATTTTTTTAATAATTTTTTTAAATGATCTTTTTTAGTTTTTAAAAGATTGTTATATATATGTATATGCTAATGATATAACATTATATATATCAGGTTTAAATTTGGAGATTGTGAATAAAACTTTACAGGATAATATCAATATTTTACACAAATGGATACATGATAATAAACTTGTTCTTAATAATGAAAAAACAAAAGTAATATTAATTAAACCCAAAAAGAAAATAGTAGATAAAAAAATTAAATTCATAATACATTCGCATGATTGTTTACATGGAAATAGTACAAAATGAATTTCTTGTACTAAATTGATATAATAAATAATATAAAATATTTCGGTATAATTATAAATGATTTTTTATATGGGATAACTATATAAATATTTTATATAAAAAATTAAATGTAACGATATATATTTTTATTATTTAAAAAATATTCTTCCATTTAAGATAAAAATTTTAATTTATTTTGGAATTTTTGATTCTTTACTAAATTATGGAGTTAATATATGGGCAAATGAAGGAAATATAGATTTGGAAAATTTAAAAAATTTACAAACCAAAGTTTTAAAGTTGATATTTCTTAAAAACATATGGAATAATATTAATAAAAGGAAACAAATATTATTAAAATATAATATATTATATCCTAAACAAAAATTTACATATAATATAATAATAAATTATTTTTATAGTGTAATTAAATTAAAAGATGAAAGTATAAAAGAAAATTATAATTTGAGAAATAAAAATAGAATAAACTTGATTATCCTTATATCTATAATGAATATAGTATAAGAAATTTAAATTATATAATTGAGAAAACCTTTAATGATATAAATTGGAATCTATTTAAAGATTATAACAGAATTTCAATTGTAAAAAATAAGGTAAAAATTGGATATTGGATAATACTGACTAATAATTTGTTAAATTTATGTTTATGTTAATATGTTTTGGGTAATGTATTTGTTTCAGTATGTTTTAGGATGATAAGTTGATTCTGTAAAATTAAAGTACAGAAACTAAATTGGCACTAACCTTAAAACATCTAAAATTTTAAAAGACCACGACGTTTCAGAGCTTCACATGTTAAGCTCCCTTTTCAAGTGGAAATGAGTCATCTTTAAGTAAAACCTTTCATATCTGAGAATGTTAAACAGAAATGGCAATTTCCATTTTAACAAAAACACCTTCTGGTGACAGATGCTTTAAATAAGAACAGGAAGTGGTCGTCTGCGAAGGTTTCAAATACACTCAAATGGAAAAAAAAAATTTATTAAAGGAAATAACACAATTTTCAAAGCCCGTATTCCAATACATTTGAAGTAGAAAGGTCCTGATTATAGCTACCTAACAATCTTATCATGCAAGATTCATAAAAGATACGCAAATATTTATTTTTACGTACACCAAGAATCTCTACCT
>JAFIDM010066121.1:0-11342 GCA_023159025.1 Thereuonema tuberculata
AGCGATTATCTGCTGGGAGAGGGCGGCGAAGGTGGGGGCGAAAGACAGAGTGGGCGGCAGCCTCTAAGTATCTTGGCAGCATGTAGAGTAGCTTCAAATCTTCCCATTTCTTCGAATTCAGTTCCAGCCATGTTTGTTATTTTTTCTTTTCTCTTTTCTTTCATCTCTCTTAACGTTTTCTAGGAGATGGAATGTTATCTAATATTCATCCCCTGCAGCTTTTTGAAAGCTCATATGTTTAGTGTGTGGGAGTTTATAGTTCTTACAACTGTTTCCTTGAAGTCGTTGGGTTGTTCAGGTTTGATATTCAGTGTTATTGTTGTTCTAGAATACATTAAGTCATTGTCACTGACGAAAGGAATTTTTTTTAAAAAAATCGACGTTCAAGTTTTGGGATTTTAAATTAGATTTTGATTTATGTTTCCTAATGAAGCAATACGGAAGATAAGCACTGAACACAGGATTAACATGGAGGAAACATGAAAGAAGGTGGAGAAAAAAAACCCGCACATTTTCACAATCTTAAGTTGTCATCATTGGGAATCTGGCACAGCTGTTTCGCCCTTATCAGCCGGAATTATCCGTTGAAGAACAGCTCAAAACAGATTGTTCTCAAGCCGGGAACTGATTTTGCAAACACAGTACTTGATCCACAAAATAAAATAATACTCTCGCTGGCCTTGAACAATTCGTTTAAACTGTTCTATGTTCTAGAATCTGCAAAAAAATGAGTTTTATGTTTTGTTGTTACTTTTCCAAAACGACCATTAAGTGACGGAAATTTTACATTGAAATATTTTATTTTTTTTTCAATAAATAAAAAATAATAAATATTACACAGCATTTTGTGACTTGCTTCTTGTGGTAATTCATCATTACATTAAAACCAAATGAAGCAGTATTATTGCAAACACTATAATCGGATAATTGTAACAATAACGATGGAAATCACCAACACGAAATTACTGCAACGATTTTGTAAGAATTTTTATTCGAATCTGTTAAATTTTTCTTCGTACTTCCATTCTTTCATTTTGATCTAAGATTCACGTGCACATTCCATTAAGTGTATTTCAGTCGATTGTAAGTAGTTGTCATTTTTAAAAATTTTGTTCTTTTTTTATAAAGCTGCTTTCCTAGGCTAATCAAGTCTGTCTGTGTGTATACGCTCCACTAAAGACTTTAGAACAGTTGGATTATCTTCTTGAACCTTCGCAAATACGTTTAAGGATAAGAGACGTCAAAACTTTGATATTTTAAATATGACAGTGACAAAGATTCACATAGAAAAACATTAAAACTGTGATTCCATCTAGGTTTCATACAACGAATATTAATCCGCTATTAATCCTTTTAATAACTACGTGGGCTTTAGGTTAGACATCCCACTGGGATGCTGGAGATAAGGCTCCAACATTTCAGTGACCCGGGACTGAGATGAGGTCGGATGGTCAGCCCAACGCTCGCCCGCCTGTCCCGAGGAAAGAAATCCCCGGTACCCATTCTACACAGGGCTGGGTAGACCTTAGAACGTGTTTGTAGAAGATTGGACCATCCGGGCTTTAACGTGATTAAATTTAGTTAATCCATAAATAAATATTTTTGGAGAATAATTAACTTTTTTAAGAAAATAAAAACAACTCTTTGTATTCAATAGATATACATAAAAAAGAAAAACCGGATACTTTTCGTTTGTATTATTTTCAAGACATTAAAAAAATAAATTAATTAAATGTAAGAAAGGAGGCTTTTTTTTAAAAAAAAAGTTTCATTTTAAAGTTTTTATAGATATTTGGAAAATTTCAAAAGTTTGGATTTCTCTATTTCCTGGGAAGGATTATCTTTAATAAGGTAACGAAGAAAGAATTACGATATTAATTTACATAGAAATTCGTTTTAAATATGGATTACTCGGGGCTACTAATATATATTAATCTGTTTCGAAACAGAGACACCAGTGGTTGTAACAATTCGTTAATTGTATCCTATTTATTTTTAATGATTTTGTTGCCATGGTTACTTATCATTTCCTGCAGCTCCACACGTTATCAAAAATTCCCATCCGAATTCTCCTCAAGGGAGGAAAAAAAGAAAGATTTAAACTTTGTTTTTTTTTTTTTTTTTTCGAAGAAAAGAACAACAATTTAAGTAGTACCGCCAACTGGGATTTTCGTCCTTTATTTACATTGAAAACTTTGTTTTTCTGGTGCATCTGTCTCTTACATTTGAATTTTTATCTGCGAATCCATTAAATTCCAATTACTTATTGACTTTCTGCCCAAGTTGATTTGAAATTTAGCCCAAGGAACTATAGAAGAAGATATAAAAATAAACTACGTTTGGAAGTAAAGCAATTTTTTTTTTTATTTGAATTTTTTTCCAACTTCGTTGTCGTGGAATCTTGACAATCGATTACAATTTACTATGTAACAAAAATGAATATATTCTAAATTTGGAAGAAATAATTTAGGAATGTTTTGTTAAGAAATAAACGAACTGTATTTGCTTCTGCACCGGTCGCAGTGCAGTAAAAGGAGCACAAACACTAATCCATGAACACTAAAAGCTACTTGATGTTAATAAACAAAACTTGTCCACCCACGCCCAGCTCAACAACATTTTTTTTTTTTATTGAAGTTGTAGCCTTTGATTGTTTTGTCGAGGTTTTCAATCTTTCATTCAGTTTCATCTTCCTGCTTGAACGTTTACAACATTTATTTTGCTATACCAGTTTTAAACATATAAACTCCTGTTACTGGCATAATAAGGTTCAACAATAACTCGAGCCTGAGCCTGATTTAACTAAAACTAAAGGTTCGGTTCCCTTATGAGTTTCGTGATGGTGGACGATCCGTGCTGGGCAGGTTTTCTCGGGGTTCTCCCATTTCCACGCACTACCTCCACCATTTTTTTCTCTCCATCTATCCTCATTTCAGGTCAATACAGGTCTCGGTGCTTTGCTTCCTTGCTACCCACACAATCAATCAATCAATCAACTCAAGGTTAAAGTTGTTATACCAATTTTTTGAGTGTCATCTTTTGCAAATTTTTTTTTTTTTTTTTGTTATTTAAACGTTTACTATGCATTTATAATTAGTGAATTATTTTATTATTAGAAACTTCAAGTCTTTTTTTTTTTGCTGAACTGTAGACAATCAAAAAGTAGTTGAATGCTATTCAAAGTTGACGTTGCAGATCATATGTCATTTATTGATCATATCCATTTAAAGGCAAGCGTTTATCTGAAATGCAAAGTGGAAGAATTTCCGATTCCTGGCTTTAAAGCCCGGCATTGCTTCACTTGAAGACAGTTCAGAATTGTGGAACTTTCAGATTATTACTTTCACATTCTTCCACCTCCTAACTTGTTCAAAAATTGGAATCATGCAATTGGAAGAAAATTTATTGACAGTTTCGTTATATGATTTGTAAAAAAAAAATACATATTCTTCTTCTTAAAATGCAAAATAAATTCATTTCCCTGCTGTAAGTTACATTCCCTGCACGTGTAACAACTAATTTGTCAACTTTCAAAGGGAACTATTTTGTTTCTCGGCAAGTTTCTGCAACCTCGTCGCGAAGCGGTCCTTTAACATAAAGAAGAACGTTAAAAACGTAAGGATTACGACTCTTTTTACTATCGCTCAGTGCTTTTCAGAGCTCCTCAAGGTTCAATTCCTGTGCGGTGGAAGCATTTTGGTTTGGTTTGTTTTTTTTACCCTTTGGTTCCTTTTAATAAGCCAATGATGGCGTTCAGTTGTTCCTCTTTTGCTGCACTTATTAATATTTCCCATCGCTGTTTCCGTATAATTTTCCTAAGTAATTATAACAATTTCCCGGTGCGTATTTTGGGGGCGAATATTTGCGTAACTCTGCCCAGAGGATGCATTCTCATTTGCATAGCTACAGCAGCAATTAATTCTTGAATTAAATGAATGTTAATTCACACAAGGAGAACTGCCAAGAGGCAAAAGAATAGATGAGGAATTAGTAAACGGCAACAAAGACTCCCTCGGTTTCAAGTAATTAAGCATTTTTTTTTGTTCTTTTCTTTCGTGGACTGTTTTAACTTATTTAACTTTTCGCTGTTAAAGCATTTTTCTGAAAAACTGTGTAGTAAAATCCGTTATTCGGAAATGATCCTTGTTTTTAAAACAGTATATCCATTAGAACAATTTTTTTTTCTCTTTTTTTTTTCTTTTAAAAGTCATTAAATTGTGCGCTACAAAAAAAAAAAAAGCAGCAGAAAGCCGTAGTATTATACAATTGATTATCCCTATCAACCTTCTGAGCGCCATCTATTTGCAGAATAGCTTAAGTGCTTTATTTATATTACTTAGTAAATAATATAAATAGCTTAGCTTGTATAGCTTATATAAATAATATAAATATTTTGATATCACCTGTTTCGGTTTTTTCTTCCTTCATTGGCACAGAGAAACCGCGCCTATCAACGATCGAAAACAATAAGTATTTCTTCAAAAGCAACGTTGCTTTCCTGTCATAATTGATCGTCCAGATAAAGTCCAAATAAGGCGTTCTGCCAAATAAGAAAGTTCTTTTCTTTTTTTTTTCCCGCTTTTATTTGCTGTTTCTTTATTCTTTGACAGCAAAGTGAAATACCTGCACCTTTTAACATTTATACAGGACATTTATATCAGTTGGCCCGGTTAATTTTGCATGAAATAGTAACAATTAAAAAAGACCTAGTCAATTTTCACCAGCGCTTCAGCGATTGATTGAACATTAAATCTTCTTCGGTCATGATTGTGATGTGTGACCCTTTCGCATTTTGTTTTTTTTTTGTAACAGAACCAGTGTCTTTACATTTCTACTTGATTGAGTTGTTGCTTCATGTTTCAGAGAAAACCGTATCCCTATCCATACACGTATTGCTGCAGAGATACGTGTATTTATTGTCCTTCGACTCATAAATAAAGTTAATGACAGATGCATTTCGCTTTAACGTCAACCGGAACGCACCACTTTCCATGCCTGACATTGTGAATTATCGCACGATCACTAAAACACGTTCAGTGTCACGAGGTACTAGTACTGACGTCAGATGCATGCGCACTGTTGCATACAGGTGACGCATTCCGGTGTGTTAGGTGACTATTATGCTTGTGATAACTATAAACTGCTCTCAAAAAATGATTCCCAGGAAGAAGTAATCGGGTTGACGGGGTCCAACTGATACACCCTACATTTAGCATTTACCGCAAGCAGAAACAGAAATCTGATGATGTGATTTTATTTTTAATTTTTCAGTCTTTTTAATTTTACTTATGTATGTTTTTACATACTCTGTTCTCAAGATAAATACATCATTTATACTTTATGAAATAAAGTTTTAGTCGGAATGGACTTTTTTTGTTCTTACGCCTAAATTACATTTTTTTTTCTGTGATGTTTTGTTGGAATTACGACTATGTCAGTTGGAAATGCAGATAACCGTTCATTTTTATATATATATATATTTTTTAATGTTGTAAGTTTTTATTTTGCTTTCCTGCAAAACCTAGATTGAATCCCCGGATACGACTTTGATGATTCTGACGCCGTGGGTAAGCTCTCATTTGCTGTGCATTTTTACCACTTTCTGTTCTTTACACAGAAATTTGTCGACAGTTATTACTTATCCATGAAGTAATAACTGACAACATGAAAATAGATGCCACTATTCATCCACAAGCTGGCAGCCATAAGTCTTCCGTGACGGGCAAAGGCACTATAAATTTCACATTGACTCCTGAAATTCTACGAAGAATGGAAATGGCTTGAAACAGAGAAAATACAAGAAACTCAGTTGCCCATCCAGGTGTGACTGTCATTGTAGATTTGATGCCACCATCGTCCGTTCAGCAGAGAGAAAAACAATTGTTCAAGACTTATTTTTTTAGTTGTTGCGGAAGGTCCCTGACTGCAAAAGACATTATCATTTTAACAGTTAAATTCCCTTTAGATTAGGTAATTCTTTCAATTCACATCTTCTATTTATTTCTTCGCCATTTGGGCTTCGTACGCAGTCTTTTAATTCGAAATATCGTAAACGTCTCGTGCTTTTGCTCATTTTCATTAAAGTTTTCGTTCTGCCTTTTCCCAACCTACGCTTTCATTTATGTTGTTTGAAGTCATAAGTGCCGTTCTTGCTTTCCGCGCTGTGCACTGTCCACCGAGATGGCAGCGTTCCGTCACGTTACAACGTTCTTCTGAAGAATGCTTAACAACTCGTGTCGGTAACGGTACGTGACGTTGCCTGGTAATGGAAATGGGCCTCATTCAATTGCCATTTCATAATAGTTTATCATGCCTTTGCGGTAATGTTCCGTGTAATGTGAAATCGAGTTTAGACTTTGCTTCTGTTACATCACCGTACTAATGAATAGCTAAATTCATTCTGGTAATAACATACGTGAAAAATCAATGCTTACAGCTTTATTGTTAAAGATTCCGCTCTCAGGATAACTGAAACAAATTATAAGGAAATAGTAACGTCAAAATACAAAACTCCAATAGAAATTTGCAGAGAATGGCTGAAATAAATTAAAAATTATGCCAAAACATTTGAAGAACTTGTAAGAAAATAAATATATATATAAAAAGGAATGTACTCCTAAAAATAGAGCAACAGAACGAAACATGATGTGGTAATGCCTTTCTGCTAGATATACAAGTAATCAACCTATTAATAGGCGAAAACTGGATGTTTGTGGAGCCAATCACAGTACAGCGTTGGAAAACGTCAGTTGTGACTTCACGCCCATTTGGAGACATGGCGTCTGTACGATTCTCCTTATTTCAGCTCGATGGAGAGCGAGTATACAATTATTATCAGCGTTTTGAGATTTTCTTTCGCACATAAATGAAGTTTATATTGAAATGCATGAAATTCATGCCTCAGAATTTATCAGACTTTGTAAAAACCTCGGTTTTTACGTAATTTCACAGCCGAATTCTGTTCCCATGGAATTCTGGGATAGTCGCTCGCTAAAGTGAAGACATAATAGGGGACGACCTAGGATGGATTGTTATTGGCTGTTGGACATTCGTTATTGTTACATGTGTTAGTGTATTTTTAAAATTAAAAATACACTTTAAAATATTCTCTCTCCGACTCTCTTGTTTGTATTTAATCTATTGAGCCATTGTTTCATAATGAGAATGTGTAGCGCTGACTACAGCGAAACTGATAAATCAATTTTGTATTTTGTTTTATTTAAATAGAAGTTTGCTTAGTCATTCAAATTACATGTGGGCTGTTATGGAAGTCATGGCTTTTCCAAAATGAGTTTAGGACATCTTTTTTTTTTTTTAATATTTTTTTTAAATATTTTTTTAAAAATATTAAAGTAGTTCAAAAATGTGGAATTTCTTTTACTTCCGTGAATATTTCACGGGTTCCACCTAGTTAAAATTTCATCGCCAAAGAAGGTTTCCTGTGAAGGGCACATTCAGTGGCCAATAAAAGGAGCTACGTTCCTCGGACTGGCAAATCTGACTGATTTTGTTGTTTCATTACGTAGTATCTACGATGCAACTGTCGGTAATACCAGCAACTGAGCGAATTTGAGAGAGATCGCATCATAAGCTTTAGAGAAGCCAGGTCGTCATGCAGCTGCGTCAGCCGCTACTCTTGATCGGAGCGATACGGCAGTCGGATGATGTTGGCAGCAGTGGGTGCAGGAGACACACACACACAACCACCACGAATGATCTGGACGTCCCAGGAAAACAAGTGCTCGAGAGCGTCGTCTCAACCGTCGTAACGCAACTTCCTCTACGCAAAATGTAGACTATTATCAAGGGATATCATTCGGCGACGACTGGCAAGGACGCCGAGAATGAAGTCCCATTTCTAAGACGTCTACCACTGAATAACCGACATTCTGGAGTGGATGTCGACCCAGGGAATCGTGGACGATGTCCATTTGAAATCGTGTTTGTTTTCAGCAAAGAATCCCGCTTTTGTCTTGACGCAGATATTCACCGTAAATGTGTATGGAGAAGGCGTGCTCATTGCTACAGCCCAACTGCAGTGTTTATCTAACAAACAGCTATCACATCTGATATTATTATAGTTTGGAGCCATCTCCTATTACAACCGATCTTCTCTAGTTTTGAAGCACGCCTAAGCTGTTACGTCTTTTAGGGATTATTTCAATACCAGCACGATAACGCCAGACCTCAGACGACGAAATATATTCAACAAAATGCCTTCATGGGGAGTTTGTACCCTCCCGCGGTTAGCCAGGTCCATAGATCTCTTGCAAATCAAGCATGTCTAGGATATGCTGGGAAGATACTTGCAACCATCACAGAATGTGATCTAATAAGTCTAACAGCATCAGACAGAATCTGTCACAGGACAACATTCTTTTTCTTATTTGACTCCAGGCTGCATCGTATATCAACTTGTCTCGCAACCACAGGATAACTTACTACATAGCAACAATAATCATTTTTTTTTTGCCATTGCTATAATAAAAAAAATCTAATAAAAAATTTTGCAATGAAAATGTAATACTGTAAATTCTTTATCTCTCCATACCCACTGCATATGCGAAGGATTTTTTTTTTTGCAACAGAATGTATCAGCCTTTACCTTATATTCCTTTAATTTTTAATTTTAATATTAATATCTTCTCACTTAAGTTTCTCGTTATGAAAAGTAAATAGATTTAAAATTAATCAAAGTTTTTTCCCTCTATTTAATTTTAAGAAATTGAACCAAAGCGTTTCGAAGCTTATACTTTTGTATTTGTTTAGAATTCGGCCTTCATTGTTTTTGTGGCAAATTTCAAAATTGTTTTGGCTAAAGGAAGAGTTATTTTATTGTTTTGTTTTTTTATTTTCTTGAGCGTATCGTGTTCATCCATAATTTTTTTTCCTTACTTTTCTTTATGGTTATTATATAAAAATTACTTGATTGGGTTGAAACTTGTAGCCCCTCCTTATATTCGTCCTTAACTATTCGTTCAAACGAATAAATTTCTAATGTGAAAAGGCGCTTAAATTCGTCCGTTTAGTTTGTTTCAAAAAATAGCTTTAATTATTGTCAATTAGAAAAAAAAATAAAATGCCCAAGTTCCTTTGAAATTGACGCACCTTGAAGAACTGATGTCTTTGCAGAATTCCACAACAGCCCAAAACATTGGAAGGTCTCAGACACGGTTTCCATTGGTATCAACATTTGTAGAAGTAATACGTACATCGAAGAGAATGAAGCAAACAAGAAATATTAATAGCTAAATACATGACAAGATTTTACTGAAAAGTTTCATCACTTTTTTTTAAGAAATTTATATTTTTAAGAATTGATGATGTTTCTTGAGAATTGATGATGTTTCTTTAGGTTTTTATATAAGATGTTGAATTCTGTGCTACTTCCCACCCACAGAATCCCAGGTTCTTAAGTAGAATATTACTTGTCAAGTCATCCCTGCCGTATTGATTTCTCTGGAAAAGCACTCTATTTTGGTTCGTGTGTAAACATATGGTACGAAACTTCAAAATAAATACTTAAAGTTGTGATTATTCATTTCTATTTTTTTTAAAAAGATTTCGTATTAAAACGAAATAGGTCTTTAACACTTTTTTTCTTTGCCGGGTAAATATCATTATTTGTAAACTGCATCAAGTTAAGGGTGTCCTTGTAAGGGCCTTTTTTTCTGTGTATTCTATTACAATACTATTTTTCTCTGTATTCGACCATTTGGACAAATTGGGTCCGATGTTGGCGCATCTTGAACCCTACAAGAAAATGACTTCTATTTGAATGAGAGGTCGATGATTTGATAAAGAAAAAAGAAAAAGAAAAGCCTCCTTCAATCTTCGAGTACGATACTGCCATTTTTATCATTTTATTCATGAACTCTTTTAAGATTCTTTTTTTCTTTTCCCGAATCTCAGCTCTAATCTAACCAAAAAAAAAAAAAATACAAGAGCAGATTACATCAATCTCATAAAAAAAAAAAAAAAAAAAAAAAAAAAATTAAGTTGCGGTTTGTAATTTGATGGAGACGTCATTACAGAATTTTTATTTGAAACCCTCCGAATCCCCAATAACAGAAACTCGCTTTTAAAAATTGAGATTTAAGGAAAAGGAAATGTTAAAGTAGGTTAAGTGATTGTTCAGTTTCAATATTAATGTATAAAAATCATTTACGTTTTTAATTTGTTTTTCCCTTTCTTCTTTCAAAAGAGAGGCAATAAATCTTGATTAAGACCCAACAGCTTTTGTGAAATAGATTAAACTCTTTTTTTTTTAGCCGATTTTGATTAATGACACATATTAATATTAGTTTAATCACTCGAGGCTATTTGACATGCGGGGAATTTGGGCTTGTATTTGCGGTGATGATAAGAATCTATTTAAGGAGAAAAAAGGAAACTAATTTAGAATTGAAAGACTGCAAAGTCTTCATTTCACTCTGTTCAGGGGAAGGGAGGCGGCCAGATCTGAGGAATTTTAATAATTAAATTTCAAGCAGATACTCTTGAATCTCACGTACGTTAAATTGAGGAAACACATTTGGAGAATGGAAAAAAAAAAAAAAAATACGACTCAGTACAATGTCATGAGAATCTAAAAATGACTTTAGATAATTCTCAGCGATCGGTTGACCAGATTTTGATGAAATTAAATACATGGCTCCTCCGAGGATATTTCTCTTTTTTTTAAGGCTTTTTTTTGGCATAATAAGACTGAATTTTGTCTTTTTAAATTTATTAGGTGAATCTTGTGTAGATGCGGATTTTTACATCCTTTCCTTAACTTTCCGAGGCTGCAAATGTTCTGTTGCCTAGCCGCAAAATTTGATTAGTTTATTCTCGTTGATTGCACTTTCATCTTGAAGCTGAACCAGAAAATTACGTCCTCCGAATTGATGCAGGAAATTTGCCACTTGTCACTTAAATTTTTATTTATTCATTTATTATTTTGCTATTTTTTTTTTTAATTTCAAAAAATATCAGTGTTTTTCTGGAATAAAAATCCCCCCCCCCCCCAAAAAAAAAAAAAAAAAAAAACTACGTTTATGTAACCCACTTTTCTTAAAATCTTGCTTTTTTAGGTTTCTGAAAGACGCCTTATATCCCTGGTTTGTCTGTTTGTCTCGGACTCATATCCCACAATGCTTCGCAACGGCTTCTGTTAGCTCAGTTGGTTAGAGCGTCGTGCTAATAAGGCGGAGGTCGTGGGATCGATCCCCTCCTGGGCAATTTTTATTCTTGATTTTTTTCTCCCCATTTTAAATATTTTCACAGTTTCTCAACTTAAGTTTTTTTTTAAATCATTATTAGGAATTCAGTGTATTAACAAGGTTTGAGTTAAGAATGAC
>JAFIDM010066122.1:0-11342 GCA_023159025.1 Thereuonema tuberculata
AGCGATTATCTGCTGGGAGAGGGCGGCGAAGGTGGGGGCGAAAGACAGAGTGGGCGGCAGCCTCTAAGTATCTTGGCAGCATGTAGAGTAGCTTCAAATCTTCCCATTTCTTCGAATTCAGTTCCAGCCATGTTTGTTATTTTTTCTTTTCTCTTTTCTTTCATCTCTCTTAACGTTTTCTAGGAGATGGAATGTTATCTAATATTCATCCCCTGCAGCTTTTTGAAAGCTCATATGTTTAGTGTGTGGGAGTTTATAGTTCTTACAACTGTTTCCTTGAAGTCGTTGGGTTGTTCAGGTTTGATATTCAGTGTTATTGTTGTTCTAGAATACATTAAGTCATTGTCACTGACGAAAGGAATTTTTTTTAAAAAAATCGACGTTCAAGTTTTGGGATTTTAAATTAGATTTTGATTTATGTTTCCTAATGAAGCAATACGGAAGATAAGCACTGAACACAGGATTAACATGGAGGAAACATGAAAGAAGGTGGAGAAAAAAAACCCGCACATTTTCACAATCTTAAGTTGTCATCATTGGGAATCTGGCACAGCTGTTTCGCCCTTATCAGCCGGAATTATCCGTTGAAGAACAGCTCAAAACAGATTGTTCTCAAGCCGGGAACTGATTTTGCAAACACAGTACTTGATCCACAAAATAAAATAATACTCTCGCTGGCCTTGAACAATTCGTTTAAACTGTTCTATGTTCTAGAATCTGCAAAAAAATGAGTTTTATGTTTTGTTGTTACTTTTCCAAAACGACCATTAAGTGACGGAAATTTTACATTGAAATATTTTATTTTTTTTTCAATAAATAAAAAATAATAAATATTACACAGCATTTTGTGACTTGCTTCTTGTGGTAATTCATCATTACATTAAAACCAAATGAAGCAGTATTATTGCAAACACTATAATCGGATAATTGTAACAATAACGATGGAAATCACCAACACGAAATTACTGCAACGATTTTGTAAGAATTTTTATTCGAATCTGTTAAATTTTTCTTCGTACTTCCATTCTTTCATTTTGATCTAAGATTCACGTGCACATTCCATTAAGTGTATTTCAGTCGATTGTAAGTAGTTGTCATTTTTAAAAATTTTGTTCTTTTTTTATAAAGCTGCTTTCCTAGGCTAATCAAGTCTGTCTGTGTGTATACGCTCCACTAAAGACTTTAGAACAGTTGGATTATCTTCTTGAACCTTCGCAAATACGTTTAAGGATAAGAGACGTCAAAACTTTGATATTTTAAATATGACAGTGACAAAGATTCACATAGAAAAACATTAAAACTGTGATTCCATCTAGGTTTCATACAACGAATATTAATCCGCTATTAATCCTTTTAATAACTACGTGGGCTTTAGGTTAGACATCCCACTGGGATGCTGGAGATAAGGCTCCAACATTTCAGTGACCCGGGACTGAGATGAGGTCGGATGGTCAGCCCAACGCTCGCCCGCCTGTCCCGAGGAAAGAAATCCCCGGTACCCATTCTACACAGGGCTGGGTAGACCTTAGAACGTGTTTGTAGAAGATTGGACCATCCGGGCTTTAACGTGATTAAATTTAGTTAATCCATAAATAAATATTTTTGGAGAATAATTAACTTTTTTAAGAAAATAAAAACAACTCTTTGTATTCAATAGATATACATAAAAAAGAAAAACCGGATACTTTTCGTTTGTATTATTTTCAAGACATTAAAAAAATAAATTAATTAAATGTAAGAAAGGAGGCTTTTTTTTAAAAAAAAAGTTTCATTTTAAAGTTTTTATAGATATTTGGAAAATTTCAAAAGTTTGGATTTCTCTATTTCCTGGGAAGGATTATCTTTAATAAGGTAACGAAGAAAGAATTACGATATTAATTTACATAGAAATTCGTTTTAAATATGGATTACTCGGGGCTACTAATATATATTAATCTGTTTCGAAACAGAGACACCAGTGGTTGTAACAATTCGTTAATTGTATCCTATTTATTTTTAATGATTTTGTTGCCATGGTTACTTATCATTTCCTGCAGCTCCACACGTTATCAAAAATTCCCATCCGAATTCTCCTCAAGGGAGGAAAAAAAGAAAGATTTAAACTTTGTTTTTTTTTTTTTTTTTTCGAAGAAAAGAACAACAATTTAAGTAGTACCGCCAACTGGGATTTTCGTCCTTTATTTACATTGAAAACTTTGTTTTTCTGGTGCATCTGTCTCTTACATTTGAATTTTTATCTGCGAATCCATTAAATTCCAATTACTTATTGACTTTCTGCCCAAGTTGATTTGAAATTTAGCCCAAGGAACTATAGAAGAAGATATAAAAATAAACTACGTTTGGAAGTAAAGCAATTTTTTTTTTTATTTGAATTTTTTTCCAACTTCGTTGTCGTGGAATCTTGACAATCGATTACAATTTACTATGTAACAAAAATGAATATATTCTAAATTTGGAAGAAATAATTTAGGAATGTTTTGTTAAGAAATAAACGAACTGTATTTGCTTCTGCACCGGTCGCAGTGCAGTAAAAGGAGCACAAACACTAATCCATGAACACTAAAAGCTACTTGATGTTAATAAACAAAACTTGTCCACCCACGCCCAGCTCAACAACATTTTTTTTTTTTTATTGAAGTTGTAGCCTTTGATTGTTTTGTCGAGGTTTTCAATCTTTCATTCAGTTTCATCTTCCTGCTTGAACGTTTACAACATTTATTTTGCTATACCAGTTTTAAACATATAAACTCCTGTTACTGGCATAATAAGGTTCAACAATAACTCGAGCCTGAGCCTGATTTAACTAAAACTAAAGGTTCGGTTCCCTTATGAGTTTCGTGATGGTGGACGATCCGTGCTGGGCAGGTTTTCTCGGGGTTCTCCCATTTCCACGCACTACCTCCACCATTTTTTTCTCTCCATCTATCCTCATTTCAGGTCAATACAGGTCTCGGTGCTTTGCTTCCTTGCTACCCACACAATCAATCAATCAATCAACTCAAGGTTAAAGTTGTTATACCAATTTTTTGAGTGTCATCTTTTGCAAATTTTTTTTTTTTTTTTGTTATTTAAACGTTTACTATGCATTTATAATTAGTGAATTATTTTATTATTAGAAACTTCAAGTCTTTTTTTTTTTGCTGAACTGTAGACAATCAAAAAGTAGTTGAATGCTATTCAAAGTTGACGTTGCAGATCATATGTCATTTATTGATCATATCCATTTAAAGGCAAGCGTTTATCTGAAATGCAAAGTGGAAGAATTTCCGATTCCTGGCTTTAAAGCCCGGCATTGCTTCACTTGAAGACAGTTCAGAATTGTGGAACTTTCAGATTATTACTTTCACATTCTTCCACCTCCTAACTTGTTCAAAAATTGGAATCATGCAATTGGAAGAAAATTTATTGACAGTTTCGTTATATGATTTGTAAAAAAAAAATACATATTCTTCTTCTTAAAATGCAAAATAAATTCATTTCCCTGCTGTAAGTTACATTCCCTGCACGTGTAACAACTAATTTGTCAACTTTCAAAGGGAACTATTTTGTTTCTCGGCAAGTTTCTGCAACCTCGTCGCGAAGCGGTCCTTTAACATAAAGAAGAACGTTAAAAACGTAAGGATTACGACTCTTTTTACTATCGCTCAGTGCTTTTCAGAGCTCCTCAAGGTTCAATTCCTGTGCGGTGGAAGCATTTTGGTTTGGTTTGTTTTTTTTACCCTTTGGTTCCTTTTAATAAGCCAATGATGGCGTTCAGTTGTTCCTCTTTTGCTGCACTTATTAATATTTCCCATCGCTGTTTCCGTATAATTTTCCTAAGTAATTATAACAATTTCCCGGTGCGTATTTTGGGGGCGAATATTTGCGTAACTCTGCCCAGAGGATGCATTCTCATTTGCATAGCTACAGCAGCAATTAATTCTTGAATTAAATGAATGTTAATTCACACAAGGAGAACTGCCAAGAGGCAAAAGAATAGATGAGGAATTAGTAAACGGCAACAAAGACTCCCTCGGTTTCAAGTAATTAAGCATTTTTTTTTGTTCTTTTCTTTCGTGGACTGTTTTAACTTATTTAACTTTTCGCTGTTAAAGCATTTTTCTGAAAAACTGTGTAGTAAAATCCGTTATTCGGAAATGATCCTTGTTTTTAAAACAGTATATCCATTAGAACAATTTTTTTTTCTCTTTTTTTTTTCTTTTAAAAGTCATTAAATTGTGCGCTACAAAAAAAAAAAAAGCAGCAGAAAGCCGTAGTATTATACAATTGATTATCCCTATCAACCTTCTGAGCGCCATCTATTTGCAGAATAGCTTAAGTGCTTTATTTATATTACTTAGTAAATAATATAAATAGCTTAGCTTGTATAGCTTATATAAATAATATAAATATTTTGATATCACCTGTTTCGGTTTTTTCTTCCTTCATTGGCACAGAGAAACCGCGCCTATCAACGATCGAAAACAATAAGTATTTCTTCAAAAGCAACGTTGCTTTCCTGTCATAATTGATCGTCCAGATAAAGTCCAAATAAGGCGTTCTGCCAAATAAGAAAGTTCTTTTCTTTTTTTTTTCCCGCTTTTATTTGCTGTTTCTTTATTCTTTGACAGCAAAGTGAAATACCTGCACCTTTTAACATTTATACAGGACATTTATATCAGTTGGCCCGGTTAATTTTGCATGAAATAGTAACAATTAAAAAAGACCTAGTCAATTTTCACCAGCGCTTCAGCGATTGATTGAACATTAAATCTTCTTCGGTCATGATTGTGATGTGTGACCCTTTCGCATTTTGTTTTTTTTTTGTAACAGAACCAGTGTCTTTACATTTCTACTTGATTGAGTTGTTGCTTCATGTTTCAGAGAAAACCGTATCCCTATCCATACACGTATTGCTGCAGAGATACGTGTATTTATTGTCCTTCGACTCATAAATAAAGTTAATGACAGATGCATTTCGCTTTAACGTCAACCGGAACGCACCACTTTCCATGCCTGACATTGTGAATTATCGCACGATCACTAAAACACGTTCAGTGTCACGAGGTACTAGTACTGACGTCAGATGCATGCGCACTGTTGCATACAGGTGACGCATTCCGGTGTGTTAGGTGACTATTATGCTTGTGATAACTATAAACTGCTCTCAAAAAATGATTCCCAGGAAGAAGTAATCGGGTTGACGGGGTCCAACTGATACACCCTACATTTAGCATTTACCGCAAGCAGAAACAGAAATCTGATGATGTGATTTTATTTTTAATTTTTCAGTCTTTTTAATTTTACTTATGTATGTTTTTACATACTCTGTTCTCAAGATAAATACATCATTTATACTTTATGAAATAAAGTTTTAGTCGGAATGGACTTTTTTTGTTCTTACGCCTAAATTACATTTTTTTTTCTGTGATGTTTTGTTGGAATTACGACTATGTCAGTTGGAAATGCAGATAACCGTTCATTTTTATATATATATATATTTTTTAATGTTGTAAGTTTTTATTTTGCTTTCCTGCAAAACCTAGATTGAATCCCCGGATACGACTTTGATGATTCTGACGCCGTGGGTAAGCTCTCATTTGCTGTGCATTTTTACCACTTTCTGTTCTTTACACAGAAATTTGTCGACAGTTATTACTTATCCATGAAGTAATAACTGACAACATGAAAATAGATGCCACTATTCATCCACAAGCTGGCAGCCATAAGTCTTCCGTGACGGGCAAAGGCACTATAAATTTCACATTGACTCCTGAAATTCTACGAAGAATGGAAATGGCTTGAAACAGAGAAAATACAAGAAACTCAGTTGCCCATCCAGGTGTGACTGTCATTGTAGATTTGATGCCACCATCGTCCGTTCAGCAGAGAGAAAAACAATTGTTCAAGACTTATTTTTTTAGTTGTTGCGGAAGGTCCCTGACTGCAAAAGACATTATCATTTTAACAGTTAAATTCCCTTTAGATTAGGTAATTCTTTCAATTCACATCTTCTATTTATTTCTTCGCCATTTGGGCTTCGTACGCAGTCTTTTAATTCGAAATATCGTAAACGTCTCGTGCTTTTGCTCATTTTCATTAAAGTTTTCGTTCTGCCTTTTCCCAACCTACGCTTTCATTTATGTTGTTTGAAGTCATAAGTGCCGTTCTTGCTTTCCGCGCTGTGCACTGTCCACCGAGATGGCAGCGTTCCGTCACGTTACAACGTTCTTCTGAAGAATGCTTAACAACTCGTGTCGGTAACGGTACGTGACGTTGCCTGGTAATGGAAATGGGCCTCATTCAATTGCCATTTCATAATAGTTTATCATGCCTTTGCGGTAATGTTCCGTGTAATGTGAAATCGAGTTTAGACTTTGCTTCTGTTACATCACCGTACTAATGAATAGCTAAATTCATTCTGGTAATAACATACGTGAAAAATCAATGCTTACAGCTTTATTGTTAAAGATTCCGCTCTCAGGATAACTGAAACAAATTATAAGGAAATAGTAACGTCAAAATACAAAACTCCAATAGAAATTTGCAGAGAATGGCTGAAATAAATTAAAAATTATGCCAAAACATTTGAAGAACTTGTAAGAAAATAAATATATATATAAAAAGGAATGTACTCCTAAAAATAGAGCAACAGAACGAAACATGATGTGGTAATGCCTTTCTGCTAGATATACAAGTAATCAACCTATTAATAGGCGAAAACTGGATGTTTGTGGAGCCAATCACAGTACAGCGTTGGAAAACGTCAGTTGTGACTTCACGCCCATTTGGAGACATGGCGTCTGTACGATTCTCCTTATTTCAGCTCGATGGAGAGCGAGTATACAATTATTATCAGCGTTTTGAGATTTTCTTTCGCACATAAATGAAGTTTATATTGAAATGCATGAAATTCATGCCTCAGAATTTATCAGACTTTGTAAAAACCTCGGTTTTTACGTAATTTCACAGCCGAATTCTGTTCCCATGGAATTCTGGGATAGTCGCTCGCTAAAGTGAAGACATAATAGGGGACGACCTAGGATGGATTGTTATTGGCTGTTGGACATTCGTTATTGTTACATGTGTTAGTGTATTTTTAAAATTAAAAATACACTTTAAAATATTCTCTCTCCGACTCTCTTGTTTGTATTTAATCTATTGAGCCATTGTTTCATAATGAGAATGTGTAGCGCTGACTACAGCGAAACTGATAAATCAATTTTGTATTTTGTTTTATTTAAATAGAAGTTTGCTTAGTCATTCAAATTACATGTGGGCTGTTATGGAAGTCATGGCTTTTCCAAAATGAGTTTAGGACATCTTTTTTTTTTTTTAATATTTTTTTTAAATATTTTTTTAAAAATATTAAAGTAGTTCAAAAATGTGGAATTTCTTTTACTTCCGTGAATATTTCACGGGTTCCACCTAGTTAAAATTTCATCGCCAAAGAAGGTTTCCTGTGAAGGGCACATTCAGTGGCCAATAAAAGGAGCTACGTTCCTCGGACTGGCAAATCTGACTGATTTTGTTGTTTCATTACGTAGTATCTACGATGCAACTGTCGGTAATACCAGCAACTGAGCGAATTTGAGAGAGATCGCATCATAAGCTTTAGAGAAGCCAGGTCGTCATGCAGCTGCGTCAGCCGCTACTCTTGATCGGAGCGATACGGCAGTCGGATGATGTTGGCAGCAGTGGGTGCAGGAGACACACACACACAACCACCACGAATGATCTGGACGTCCCAGGAAAACAAGTGCTCGAGAGCGTCGTCTCAACCGTCGTAACGCAACTTCCTCTACGCAAAATGTAGACTATTATCAAGGGATATCATTCGGCGACGACTGGCAAGGACGCCGAGAATGAAGTCCCATTTCTAAGACGTCTACCACTGAATAACCGACATTCTGGAGTGGATGTCGACCCAGGGAATCGTGGACGATGTCCATTTGAAATCGTGTTTGTTTTCAGCAAAGAATCCCGCTTTTGTCTTGACGCAGATATTCACCGTAAATGTGTATGGAGAAGGCGTGCTCATTGCTACAGCCCAACTGCAGTGTTTATCTAACAAACAGCTATCACATCTGATATTATTATAGTTTGGAGCCATCTCCTATTACAACCGATCTTCTCTAGTTTTGAAGCACGCCTAAGCTGTTACGTCTTTTAGGGATTATTTCAATACCAGCACGATAACGCCAGACCTCAGACGACGAAATATATTCAACAAAATGCCTTCATGGGGAGTTTGTACCCTCCCGCGGTTAGCCAGGTCCATAGATCTCTTGCAAATCAAGCATGTCTAGGATATGCTGGGAAGATACTTGCAACCATCACAGAATGTGATCTAATAAGTCTAACAGCATCAGACAGAATCTGTCACAGGACAACATTCTTTTTCTTATTTGACTCCAGGCTGCATCGTATATCAACTTGTCTCGCAACCACAGGATAACTTACTACATAGCAACAATAATCATTTTTTTTTTGCCATTGCTATAATAAAAAAAATCTAATAAAAAATTTTGCAATGAAAATGTAATACTGTAAATTCTTTATCTCTCCATACCCACTGCATATGCGAAGGATTTTTTTTTTTGCAACAGAATGTATCAGCCTTTACCTTATATTCCTTTAATTTTTAATTTTAATATTAATATCTTCTCACTTAAGTTTCTCGTTATGAAAAGTAAATAGATTTAAAATTAATCAAAGTTTTTTCCCTCTATTTAATTTTAAGAAATTGAACCAAAGCGTTTCGAAGCTTATACTTTTGTATTTGTTTAGAATTCGGCCTTCATTGTTTTTGTGGCAAATTTCAAAATTGTTTTGGCTAAAGGAAGAGTTATTTTATTGTTTTGTTTTTTTATTTTCTTGAGCGTATCGTGTTCATCCATAATTTTTTTTCCTTACTTTTCTTTATGGTTATTATATAAAAATTACTTGATTGGGTTGAAACTTGTAGCCCCTCCTTATATTCGTCCTTAACTATTCGTTCAAACGAATAAATTTCTAATGTGAAAAGGCGCTTAAATTCGTCCGTTTAGTTTGTTTCAAAAAATAGCTTTAATTATTGTCAATTAGAAAAAAAAATAAAATGCCCAAGTTCCTTTGAAATTGACGCACCTTGAAGAACTGATGTCTTTGCAGAATTCCACAACAGCCCAAAACATTGGAAGGTCTCAGACACGGTTTCCATTGGTATCAACATTTGTAGAAGTAATACGTACATCGAAGAGAATGAAGCAAACAAGAAATATTAATAGCTAAATACATGACAAGATTTTACTGAAAAGTTTCATCACTTTTTTTTAAGAAATTTATATTTTTAAGAATTGATGATGTTTCTTGAGAATTGATGATGTTTCTTTAGGTTTTTATATAAGATGTTGAATTCTGTGCTACTTCCCACCCACAGAATCCCAGGTTCTTAAGTAGAATATTACTTGTCAAGTCATCCCTGCCGTATTGATTTCTCTGGAAAAGCACTCTATTTTGGTTCGTGTGTAAACATATGGTACGAAACTTCAAAATAAATACTTAAAGTTGTGATTATTCATTTCTATTTTTTTTAAAAAGATTTCGTATTAAAACGAAATAGGTCTTTAACACTTTTTTTCTTTGCCGGGTAAATATCATTATTTGTAAACTGCATCAAGTTAAGGGTGTCCTTGTAAGGGCCTTTTTTTCTGTGTATTCTATTACAATACTATTTTTCTCTGTATTCGACCATTTGGACAAATTGGGTCCGATGTTGGCGCATCTTGAACCCTACAAGAAAATGACTTCTATTTGAATGAGAGGTCGATGATTTGATAAAGAAAAAAGAAAAAGAAAAGCCTCCTTCAATCTTCGAGTACGATACTGCCATTTTTATCATTTTATTCATGAACTCTTTTAAGATTCTTTTTTTCTTTTCCCGAATCTCAGCTCTAATCTAACCAAAAAAAAAAAAAATACAAGAGCAGATTACATCAATCTCATAAAAAAAAAAAAAAAAAAAAAAAAAAAATTAAGTTGCGGTTTGTAATTTGATGGAGACGTCATTACAGAATTTTTATTTGAAACCCTCCGAATCCCCAATAACAGAAACTCGCTTTTAAAAATTGAGATTTAAGGAAAAGGAAATGTTAAAGTAGGTTAAGTGATTGTTCAGTTTCAATATTAATGTATAAAAATCATTTACGTTTTTAATTTGTTTTTCCCTTTCTTCTTTCAAAAGAGAGGCAATAAATCTTGATTAAGACCCAACAGCTTTTGTGAAATAGATTAAACTCTTTTTTTTTTAGCCGATTTTGATTAATGACACATATTAATATTAGTTTAATCACTCGAGGCTATTTGACATGCGGGGAATTTGGGCTTGTATTTGCGGTGATGATAAGAATCTATTTAAGGAGAAAAAAGGAAACTAATTTAGAATTGAAAGACTGCAAAGTCTTCATTTCACTCTGTTCAGGGGAAGGGAGGCGGCCAGATCTGAGGAATTTTAATAATTAAATTTCAAGCAGATACTCTTGAATCTCACGTACGTTAAATTGAGGAAACACATTTGGAGAATGGAAAAAAAAAAAAAAAATACGACTCAGTACAATGTCATGAGAATCTAAAAATGACTTTAGATAATTCTCAGCGATCGGTTGACCAGATTTTGATGAAATTAAATACATGGCTCCTCCGAGGATATTTCTCTTTTTTTTAAGGCTTTTTTTTGGCATAATAAGACTGAATTTTGTCTTTTTAAATTTATTAGGTGAATCTTGTGTAGATGCGGATTTTTACATCCTTTCCTTAACTTTCCGAGGCTGCAAATGTTCTGTTGCCTAGCCGCAAAATTTGATTAGTTTATTCTCGTTGATTGCACTTTCATCTTGAAGCTGAACCAGAAAATTACGTCCTCCGAATTGATGCAGGAAATTTGCCACTTGTCACTTAAATTTTTATTTATTCATTTATTATTTTGCTATTTTTTTTTTTAATTTCAAAAAATATCAGTGTTTTTCTGGAATAAAAATCCCCCCCCCCCCCAAAAAAAAAAAAAAAAAAAAACTACGTTTATGTAACCCACTTTTCTTAAAATCTTGCTTTTTTAGGTTTCTGAAAGACGCCTTATATCCCTGGTTTGTCTGTTTGTCTCGGACTCATATCCCACAATGCTTCGCAACGGCTTCTGTTAGCTCAGTTGGTTAGAGCGTCGTGCTAATAAGGCGGAGGTCGTGGGATCGATCCCCTCCTGGGCAATTTTTATTCTTGATTTTTTTCTCCCCATTTTAAATATTTTCACAGTTTCTCAACTTAAGTTTTTTTTTAAATCATTATTAGGAATTCAGTGTATTAACAAGGTTTGAGTTAAGAATGAC
>JAFIDM010066123.1:0-11341 GCA_023159025.1 Thereuonema tuberculata
GGAATCCCATGGTTTGAAACTTTTTCGATATAATAATAAATGCATGAATAAGAACTGCATGAATAACAACTGCAAGCTTTGATATATTGGAAATCAAAACAAAAATAAAATAATATGTTGTTTGCAATAATAATAGTCACTCAAAACACCAAAATAAAATTGTTAGATCAATCAAAACTAATCAATAATATTGCAGGTGACGACTTACATTTTAATAATGAAAGATCGTAACTGTTTTTAACGAATTACAAACACTAATTCGTGACTTTTTGCCAGAAATAAATGTAATCATCAATCAATGTCCAAAATACACTTAAATAGACAAAAATATTCACTTCATCAGAATCCACTGATGAATTTACTCCATATCATCATCATCATTGCCACTATCATTGTCACTATCACCGTTAGTTTCGGGATCGGATCCAATACAAAAACAAACATTCTCCACTGTTTCTTCAACTACAGCATCAACTACAGTTTTTATCATTTTTCATAATTTACTTGTAAAAAAACAAAAACTACTTCCGGCTGCCGCCCCTTAAAGGCTGTGCCCCTAGGCACGTGCCTAGTGTGCCTAATGGTAAGTCCGCCACTGAAGTCATCCTAATTATTCATCCAATATCGAATATTCTAAACTTTGAATAATTGTATATTTCTAAAAAAAGAAATAAGTATAATTTAAAATTTGAAATTTTTAACGAATGAATAATTAAATAATGATTAAAAAAAAGTCTTAATTAAAAGAAGAACATTAAAATAATAAAAACCGACCGGTTCCTCACGAGTCAAGGGTGTATTTCTATTTATTATTATTATAAGTAGGCTTAATCCGTTTCTTATTCTATTATCTTCACATAAATGAATATCAGTCGCAAATTATTTTTGTCTTTTCCAATTTTCCAAAACTCTTATCATCATTTGCACATCCAAATGTAAAACACAACAAGATAATTAATGCTTTTAAAAACTGTCAAAAGCAAAGCTGCCCCATAATATGAACAATTTTATAAACAAAATTTTATCGGACGAGACCACTTTTGACCCCCCCCCCCCACTTTCGGTCAGGGAGGGGTCCTGGAGAGGTCTGATTTTTTGACGTGGTCACCTAATTTTGATGCTGAACGCAATGGTGAAAGTTTCATTCTAATATCTCTAACCGTTTGGTCACCACAGTGTGTGACATCCAGAAAGCAAAGTGTGACATGCAGGAAGCATATAAGCAAGAGCGATCCCCAGTGTTTTACAGACAAGCTGTAACCTTGGAGCCGCTAAAAATAGTGAATTTTCTCCTTTTTTTTTTCTTTTCTTCAGTAGGTAAGTTTTCACTCTCCGATACTTATCTGATTTTTCTTATAGTTTTTTTTAAATAATATTTGAAACCTTTAATTTCAGATCCACGCACATTTAATTTTTAACTAAGGTACGCTACCCAAATAATGCCACCTTAACATTGAAATTATTGTAAGTCTGGAAATAATGTGTATCGAAACACGAAAATTATGATCAAGAAAGTTTAATCTTCTGTTTGAAGCATACCATAATGAAACACATGATAATTTTTACTGGAGAAGTATTAGAACTCAAATAAGAAAACTTTGCAAACTGGCGTTATTAGGAACACCATGTCCAATTAACGCCACCTACTTTCTAGTAACTTAACTTATTTAAAATTAAGAATTATTTCATCATTGTAAACATTATTTGTACAAAATTGCAGTAAAAAGCAACTAAATTTGACTTTCTGTAAAAAATAATAAAAAAATCACTTGAAATTAACACAGTCTTTCTAATCTGTATCTAAAACAAAAGAGGAAATGTAAAAATTAATTTGAATTAATTAATTAATTTATCTCCTTTTAAATGAGATAATAAGATAATAAGATAAAAATCTATATTTTCATGAAACGTATTAGTAACTTATAAATGTTGTACGTAACCTAAAATCGTATATGTGGACCATTAACGCCACCATAGCATTAAAGCTCTACAGAGCACATGGATCACATGATACACTTGTTTGTCTACAATTTCCGAATTTTAAAAATAACAGTTAACTTATCTACATAGAAGAATCTTCAAGAATCAAGAAACTATATAGTTTTATATAGTTAATCTTTGCTGAACATTAAAAAATCTATATTTTATCTTACCTTGATATAGTAGCAGCCTTTCAGAACCAGTCCTCGACACGAAATGGTGGAAATATAATTTCACTCGAAAATGTTGGCGGACTGCTAGTAACTCACTTCAACACCAAATGGCGTGTCAATGCAAACTACTTTAGTGCAGTACCGCCATCTCTTATGTTTATGAAGAATTAGGTAGGTGGCGTTAAAGGTATACATGGCGTTATATGGCTCAGGTACCTTATTTTGTAAAATTTTGAAATTTTAATAATCCTTAATTTTCAATCTTATCACATAACAATACTCTTCACAGATTGATACCTTTTCTATTTCCTGTTATAAATAATCGTAATCCGGATCTTTATATATATCTTCATATAAATTACAACTAATTTTTTTTATTATTCCTATTCAAAGTTGTAAATCGTAACCTTTTGCTCTTTCAAATGTAATATTCCACCATATGACTTGTTTCCACTCAGTTTGAATAATGGAAACCTTCTCTTGTAACATACACGCAGTTATTGGGATACACCAATGATTAACGACTTTTTAGGGTAAATTTTACATTTAATGACCAGTCTCTCTACTTTGACAATAATAATTGATACGTGAAAACTGGTCATTTTTTGTTCTTTTAATACGCCCTTTGGATTTTTCCCTTTTATCTGATCTGATTACTTTGTAGTAATCTGCCTACCGCTGTGTACTATCTTGAGGCTTCTGAAAGAGCCTTATATCCCCGGTTTGTCTGTCTGTGGACACATATCCCACAATACTTCGCAACGGTTAGCTCAATTGTAGGTGGCCTGAATGCTGAATATTATAGGTTTCCTGTTAGCTCAGTTGGTTAGAGTGTCGTGCTAATAATAGGTTCGATCCTCTTATGGGCAATTCTTATTCTTTCTTTTTTTCTCCCTATTTTAAATCTTTTCACAGTTTCTCAACTTAATTTTTTTTCAATCATTAGTAGGAATTCAGTGTATTCACAAGGTTTGAGTTAAGAATGACGATTATTCCATATAAATAGGAGTGGGTAAGATAGCATGGGGTCGCAAACAGACTCCGCACAACATTTTGTAGACCACCCCGGCGCAGTCTATTCTAAAGTAAAGGTGACTCTGAAGCCGTTGCGAAGCACTGTGATTGGTTTACTAATCACTATCCCTACCTTGTTTCTTTTATTTATGTTTATATGAGATTATTTTCATTATATTTTGAAATAATAAGATATAAAGTTGAGAGGTTTTATGGAAGAAGTCACGTTATCTTTAACCTTAAGATTACGTTGCAATACTTTAACATTAAGTAAAAGTAATGTATTAATGTGTTAAGCACTTTAACATTAAGTGAAGCTTTAACTTTCATGTAAAAAAGGAGTTTATAGTAGTTAATTTATTTTCAATAATTTCTTTGTTTATGACGTGTATTGTACAATGGATCTATTACCGTTTTATATTTGAAATTAGTCTAATTCCTACTTTTTGAATGAGTTGTAGCGGAACTGGTTCAAGCTGGGATTGTTTAATATTTTATACATTAACAGCTTTTTTTACAGTTTTTAATTTTTTAATACATTATTATGAAGAGTAGAAAGATTCTCTTTTATAGCAATATAGATGAACAAAATGGTTCATCTTTTATTTTTTTTTTATAAAATATTATTTAGGAGAGTTTGAGAGAGACGAAGATTAATTGTTAAAAGGGGTTTGATAACAACTTTTCCTAACTTGTTTTATGATTTTTTATTTAGTGTGTCTGTATAAGTAATACAGCTGCCCCTCCAAGAATAAATTTATTGGTGGAGGTTTGTTAATTAAAATGATTATTTCTTTGGTCAAAGTTGATTTGAGAAATTTTTTTTTTTTGATCTTTTGTGAAGAATGAAGAATTATGTAAATTTAACTTCAAATAGAATAAAAAAGACATTATAGATCCGCCACGGATTCGAATGTCGACCACTTATATTTCTATCGCCCATTTCAAAAAGCTATATATTCACTTTTTTGGCAAATCCTCCTTTTTTTTTAGATTAGAAATCTAATCTATATAAATACAGAATGTCTGTGAGAAGGCTGTTTCTAGCTCTTCCCTTTGTATATGAAATAATATAATTCCCCCATTTCTTTTGAAAAACCCTTACCTCTGCAGAAATGGTCTTTTCAAACTACCGGTTCTTGCAGTTTAGTTTTGAACCCTAAGAACGCTAGGATCAAATGATGAATCAAATGACGTTTGTTTAACGCATTTCTGTGTAGAGGTTTCTTTATTAGCTCATTTGAAAAAAAGTGAGTGAAAGTGAAGATTATCTTGATTGTGAAGGAAGGTAGTTTTGATTAAATCTGAATTGATAAAGAAAGCTGAATCACAAGAAAAAGCCCATATTAAATATGGAGCGAAATTTGTGCCACCTCGTACAATAGGACAACCTTGCAGGGAACTACTACCGTAAAACCATGCAACTATGGTCCTGCTTTACAACTATGGTCCAAAGATACCTTCAAAATTCGAAAGGCACTCTGCTGTGATTCGCCCATTTCTAATTCCCCCATTACTAATGCACTAATAAACTTGCGTGAAATCCATAAGTTGGCGCTAAATCACAACTGAGTGCCTTTCGAATTTTGAAGGTATCCTTGGACCATAGTTGTATAGCAGGACCATAGTTGCGTGGTTTTACGGTAATAAAATAGTTTATTACAATCAACAGTTACACACTAAAGGTCATTAGCGGTTACTGGTAATTATTATTATTTCGTAGAAGGTTTCCTGCTAGATACAAACACAGTAGGCCTAGCCTAAAAGTTCTCAATTGTGTATCGTATTAAATTTTAGTTATTTTTGTTTTATGCAGTTTTAAAGGAAATAGTTATACAATGGGCTTCTCGCCACTTGTTTGTAAAATCGTTTCTATTTCTGAAGCTATACAAGCAAATAAAGATGAAATTATTGACATCAAGAAATGGTGACCTGACCACTATAAGAAAACAGCTCTCTCAATGACATGTCTAGCTAAAATTCCTAGGGGTTAAATAATATCGTCTCAGATATCACGGTGAATGAAGTAGGCCTATTTGCGTACAATTCAAATCCTCCATGTGTCCTTACAGTGGATCGATGGTTTACTAAGTGAAGCATTTTGAATGGGACAATTCCACAGTTCCTATAACGTTTGCATACAAAGGACAAACAGGAATCGACTCAAAAAGAAACTGCAGATATTAGAAAAGCAATACAATACATACCTTAAAAAATGAAAGGTTATACAATGAACTGTCCGATTGGCCAAGAAATGAAATAGATGCAGAGTCAGACGATGATTTTTGAACGTATTTTGAGTGGCTATAATTACTTTTGCATTTGAACTCAATTTATGGAATTTCTATTAAATAGATGTCAAGGTTTTTCACAAAATTTTTTATATTTATTCAAATGCTTTCGCAAACTTATAAAAAGAAATAGATGCAAGTCTGTTCATTTAAATGGAAATATTTAATTCAGGATCAATATTCCTTTGGAAGATGTCTTTCAAAGAATCTCGGGAAACGAAGAAATTATTTATAACATCTCTTGTATTGGATATCAACTGATGTTGGACCTATTTCACTCTTTGTAATCTCCAATCGTATTCTATTCTACATAAATTCGCCTTCAACTTAAAACTTAAAATCTTTTATTAAACCATAAATGCATGATCTATAATTCCCTGACATACAATGGTTTTTTAACGAATTTTCTTCCTTAAACTTAGCATTACTTAAAAGATGAACTGATTAATTTTTTGTTTAATAGATTACTTTGTTCTGTTATGAGAAAACCTGTTGGGACTTTCTCAGATGACCTTCCTTCAAATTCAGTTCAAAAGTAAAACTAAATAATGGGACTCAAGTGACAGACCTTGAAATAGATATGCTACTGTGAAGTGACACATCATTAAATATAAGTAAATTCCTGCTAAAAAAAGTCAAAATATTATTTTGTTTTTGGTTTTTTGCGAACAGAAAAAAAAACCAATTGTATTATCTGAGAAAGAAAAAAAGTCGATGATCAATAAGTCAATCAATATCCACTACTTGGCGGGCCGGCGTGGCCGTGTGGTCTAGAATGCGGTCTAAAAGTCAATATATTATTTTCTTTTTTTTTTTTTTTCTTTTTTTTTTTTTGCAAACAGAAAAAAATTGAATTATCTGAGAAAGAAATGAAAACGATAATAATCAATAAGTGAATTAATTTCCACTACTTAAGAAAACAAATCCCTTGTTTCGATTTCTGTACTTTTGTTGGAACTACAAGGAACCACATGGGAAAAAAATTTCACTTAGATCATCTCTGGTATAAGGCATGTCAACTTTCAAGAAAATCGATGAGTGGTTCAAAAGTTATTACGAGGATGAGGGGGAATGGGATGCAAATTTAATTTCCTATGAAAGAAAGACAAAATTTGATCTCAAACTTCTCGTGACTTGAATTAATTATTTTGGAACCAGAGTTTTACTACGGACAGTTTAGAGTTCCATTCATTTGGCGAATCAAATGATTTTTATATTTTTACTTGACAATCACAAATCTTTGTGTTATGATTTATTTCAACAGAAATTATATTTATTTCTGCTTAGTAGAAATAGGCCTAAATAAACCGATCTCAAACTTACTTTTTTATAACTTTCTCCTGTGCAATCTAGTATTAAAAGAAAAGTTGATTTTTTTCTGGCCCGAAATGTCCTCCGAAACCATAAGACACAAAAATACAAATACCTTGGCAAATGGTAGAACAACTCTTGTTTATATAATTCTAATACAATAGGGATTATCGTATTATAATTTATTATTAAATTTTATAAATAGTATATTATAATTATTTATTATATTAAAGAAATCTCTGGACCTTTCCATTCCTTCTGAAAGATTAATTTATTTAGTCCATAATACATCATTGTTTTTAGATCGAGTGGCTATGAATAATAAGGGAAATATTTGCTATGGAGAGTGAGCAAGATTTTGCAATTTTTTACGTTGAGCTGCACTCTGCTTTTTATGCAGCCTTAAGTTGCATAGAAAAAAATTAAAACTATAAACCTAAGTTTTATCCATACTTTTGCATTATTACTGATGTAGGTAGAATAACATTGTAATTGCAGTTTGTGCTACGATTGACACTTTATACTGTGCTTTTTCAACATAAGATACTAAAACTAAGATTTAATGACAACGACTACTATTAATTTCAAGACATTTTTTATTGATAACTTATTGTGATGAACAGATGAATAATACAAGGAATTTTTATAGCCGTATCATATCCAATTTCAATTGAAAATAATTTTCGTGTATGTAGATATGCGATGATATAACCCACATAAATAAATTCGAATAATAAATGACAAAAGAAACACACCTTACCATTCACGAAATAATGGTAATTTAGAATATTCATTCAACTGAATATTCATTTCAACATTCATGAATATACACAGACGTTAATACACATGTAAATCATTTTTACCTTGAAATAAACGGTAGCACAATAAACCAACGATTTTTTTTTAAATCATTTAAGATATAAGGAGAGCTACTGATAATTTAGAAGCATTTATTTATTAGCGGACTTTTTTGAAGAAATTGGAAACTGATTTTTATTTTTGTTTTTGTATTACTTGTAATTTTAAAACATTGAGTTTAATATGGTGTATAACTAAGTAGTATAACTATCTAGGCTCTAGTGTTTTGCATTAATGTTAATATGTTGAAATATCCAGTCTCTGGACAGGAACGTCTTCCTATACTTTGAGACAATGGTTCTTATCTGCTTTTCGTCTTCGGGTTTACGACTGATGATCCTTAAATGCAACTTTTGGAGATCTTTTAAAAAAACAAAAGAATAAAAATTATAACAATAAGATGAAATAAAGTGTTAGTACAGCATTAACAGTTTAAATTGAAGAAGATAAATAACAAGTGAAATAACATTAAAAGAGAAGTGAAATGTAAAGTAAGTGACACTGTTTTATTGATAAAAAATAATAATCATTTTGAAGTTAGCTTCTGAAAGACACACATTCAGAAAATAATAATGGCAATCCGGAGAAACGGATTTCGTAAAGGATTTTCCTGAATCAATCGACGAATCAGTTTGTATATGATTTTGGAATAAATTATATAATCGAAATATCATCTCAATATGAAATTATACGATGATAAATAGAAAAAGGATAAACCTGATATATATAGCATTCTTTATTGTAGCACAACTAAATGTAAGCGTCATGAGATGGATGAGAAAATATTAGTGAATATACTAGGAACATTAATCGGTGTTAGAATATATTAATCCTGAAGTGACAGATTTATATCAGGATTAAATGTAAGTAAATTTCCATTATTTATGTACATGTGGTTAAACAGAAATGAAAAGAACGTCAAGCAGCCATATTGTAGACAAACTATAAAGATAAATATAAGCTGAAAATATGATTCAAAGTAAATAAAATTAATTAATTGCATTAATGGAGCAAAGGATTCAGTGATATACAATTACAGAAAAATATTTTCACAGTTATAAGAGTTCGTAACTTAGACCGACCGTATGATAATATGACAATATGCTGCCAAATGTTGGAAAGGATATGAAGTTCACGTGTAATTGAATGTGTAACCTTTCATGAATGTGAATTATTCTATTGGAATCCTATCGTCATTATTACTCTACAAAGATGGATACAGCAACCGAGGAAGTGGCGCAGTAGCGCAGGAGTCTATCACGTATATCACGAGTCTATCGGAGTATCCAGGAGACTGGTGCCTTTCATTGGAGACCAGGTTCTGATGGACATCGAGCTACCACTCCAAGATTTGCCCGATTTATTAATAGCACTGCATTACGCAATCGTTAATTTGACTGGCATTGAGGTCTAACAACACCTGAACCGTGTACGTCGGGTAGCTGTCAGTGTGTGGACAGTCAGAAGACGACTACACGAAGGAAATTTGACCCGACATAGGCTTGCAACAGGACTATTTCTGTCCACAGCTCATCGGCAAACCCTCCTTCAATTTTCTCGGTATCCTATCTTAAGATCAACAAATCAAATTGTTCTTTCAACTCTTAGTTCACCCAGAAACGGTTGTGTTTAGCTATTTAAAACTTATTTAAAAGAAAGTCAACGTTGAAATTCCAGTATTGCAATGCTGTCTCATTAAAGATTAAAAATATTCATCTATGATTATTGTTAATTTCTCATATAACCCTTGGTGATCGTCTACCATTGCAAATATTCCTTGCTATGTCACGAAGTCTAGTGCTTTCAGTTTCAATCATTTAGGCATTTCAGGAGTGCTGTCATAGGGTTATCAGATTTACCGTTGACATGGCTTGCACATTCCGGAGTTAAATTACATTACATTAGTAAATCAGGCTACTTTAGTAAGCTTTCGACATCAAAATTCCAGCTGTTGATGTGATTTCAACTGGTGATTAGTAATGGAAAGGAAAAGTTGTACTCAGATAGTTAAGTGACTGAGGAATTCTTTAATCTTCTATTTTTTTATTTCGTTGTCTATACTAACCCTATCCTGTGTTAACTTCTAATTATATTGTTGGTATCTTGAAAGATCAATTTTTTTCACTTCATTTTTGATGAAACACTGATATGTGGGTTATCGATTAACAACTGTATATTACTTATAACGTTTATAACTTCTAACTATATGTCATCAGGAAAATAGTAATCTTTCTCAAACTTGTTATTGATTTGTTTGCAATATTCTTTGTTTTGAGAGTGAATGCAAATCTATAATAAAATCAAAACTATAATACAACTTTGATAAGATACAAAATTTTAAGTAACTACCAAAGTTATCAATAACCATTGTTATAATTTCAGTTAATTTGGCGTGCAATGTTTTCTTGTTATTCTTATTATAAATTTAATTAGATCTATGTAATTAACATTCCTCAGACATTATATTCTGAGAAACTTGATTGATGATGTTTCTTAGTAATTGTTAGATAAATTTACTCACCAATTTGCTTTCTCTCTTGAAGTTCACAAATTTCTCTAACGCTGGGAAAGGATATAGTTGCAGTGATGAGGACTTGCTTCAATTTGGGACAACCAAGAATAAGATCCCTGACACCTGGACCTAAGTCGTCACCCAAATGTTGCTTAATAGCATTCCAAAGACGAAGCTCTTCTAGAATTGTTGAATTAATAATAATAATAATAATAATAATAAAGATGTTTGTTTTCACTTCAAAATAATATATATTTATAATATAAATTTCAAAATATTAATATTTTTTTAAAAGCTTTGTTTTTGTTATTCTGAGGTTTATTGGATTTTTTGAGTTAACATTAACTAATTTGTTTCAGTGTTTGTAGAATTTACTCGTCACCGTAGATGCTGCCCTAATTTTAAATTTTTCCAAAATATTTCTCACATTTTACTTTTATTAGCCTACATAAAATGTCTCCATATGAACGTGAGGTAGTTGCTGTAGTATCTCTCTTAATAGCTCTTGCATGAGTCAATAAAATCTGTAAAATATCATTGAGTGATTTATTCAATAAACAGAAAAGTTATTAAGTGATTAATTAAACAGTTAGTTTCTTCTCATTTTAGTTGACATAAAAGAAGAATTTTAAGTTCAAATGTTATCTTGATTCTATTGTTTTCAAGTACATTATGAGAACAAGCAATACATTGGACCGCAGTCATGTTAGATAGCCGAGCATTTCGATCAACTTTCAGGTAAGTCGACCACGCTTGGCGAACTGTAAAACAACATAATTAATGCTTTTAGACAGTGTCAAAAGCAAAGCGGCCCCATAATATATAAAATTTTATAAACAAAATTCAATAAACAAAATTTTATTTAATGCGACCACTTTTGACCCCCCAACTTCCGATCAGGGAGTGGTCCTAGGGAGGTCAGATTTTTTGATGAATTGGGTCACCCAGTTTTTGATGCTGAACACAATGGTGAATGTTTCATTCTAATATCTCTAACCGTTTGCCACTACAGAGTGGGACATCCAGCAAGCATAAAAGCAAGAGCGGTCCCCAAGTTTAACAGGCAAGCTGAAACCTAGGGGCCGCCAAAGAATCCATTAAAAGTTAAAGTACAAAATTATGTTTTCTGAAATGAAAAAGATTTAAAATTTTGTGTCTTTCATATTACAATGGGCATCACACCGTAAGACCTATTATCCCTA
>JAFIDM010066124.1:0-11341 GCA_023159025.1 Thereuonema tuberculata
TATCCCTACAAAATGTGTTCAGAGTGTTGATGGTTTTACTCCAACCATACACTGACCTTTCAATTCTTGAAGGCATCAGATAAAATTCAAATTAACAGAATTCCTAAATAGATTTTCTAAAAAACATTCACAATATATTCAAATATTTATTACTTTTACAACGGTAAATCAATATCAACTTTTTAGTTGTCATATTAGTAATTTCATGATCTTTTATTCATTCGAAACAAATAAAGTGAAAACGAGGCTTATTAGTTCAAAGCAGAAATTAAAATGGAAATTTACTGAAAACAAGAATTAATTCAAGCGAACCTATTTTAAAGCTGATAAAATATAATATAACTGATGGTACTAATGTATTTCAAGTACAATTTTTAAAAATATCAATATACTATTAGCTTATATTGGTAATATCTTCATACTCTTAATTTTGTATATCTGTAGTTTTCCTATTGACAAAATCCTGACAATCTAAGGTAAATTTTATTTCAGACAGAAATTAGATATACATTTGTTAAATTTTAGAAATCGTCGTGAAAATTTTGGAAGGAATGGCAGAGAAGTAATGACTGATATTGTAATGATTTCAGAAAAAAAAAAAAAAAATCTGTTTTCATAAGATATATAAGCACAGAAGAAAAGAAAAAACTTTTTCCAAGCACAAAACCTTCACAATTTAAGATAAATTTTATTTCAGACAGATTTTCAAATTAGATATACTTTTGTTAAATTTTAGAAAGGAATGGCAGAAAAGTAATGACAGATCATAATGATTTCAAAAAAAAAAAAAAAAAAAAAATCTATTTTCATAAGATGTGTAAGCACAGTAGGAAAGAATAAAAGAGATTTTTAGATTATTAGTAGAAAACAATTAGCAAAATGTTCTTCACGAATAAAGAAACCCGTATTTTTTATTGGACCACAGGATGCACGAACTTATGTGTAGGTGCCTTAAGAAAATTTATCAGTACCAAAGACGTGTCGTATCTAGGTAAAGAAAATAAAGATTTCAATTGTTATGAAACATACTAATCATGTTTCAAGAAATTGTTTATGTTTATTCAAAAAATTATTAAGAAGTAATCAGCATAAAAACCCGAATGGCAGCTACAAAATTAAGGATTATTTCTTTATCTATTTTTATGAATAAGTAAGAGATTACGAATATAAGCTAATACTATACTGATATATTTGGGAATTGCACTTCAAATACAATATTATCATAAATTATACTTTACCAGCTTTAAAAAAAGATTAGCTTAAATTCGTTCCTCTTTTTAGGAAATTTTAATTTTGATTTCTGCTTTGAATTAATAAGGCTCGTTTTTACTTTATTTACTTCGAATGAATACAAGATCATTAAATCTCTGTTGGTATAATTTAAAAGAGATATTGGTTTACCGTTGTAAAAGTAATAAATAAATGAATGTATTCTGAATATTTTTTAGAAAACCTATTTAGGAATTCTATTAATTTGAATTTTATCTGATGGCTTCAAAAATTAAAAGATCATTTTATGGTTGAAATAAAACCATCAATACTCTTAACACATTCTGTCTTATATTACTTATAAAGCTATAGACAGACTAATGGCCGAGTGCACCAAACTTCAGTTAACTTCTATGGCTGCATTGTGGACGTAGCTTAAATTAGCGGGGGGTGCTGCTCCAGAAAAATTTTAGCCTTTGTTTTAAAATTGTGTGAAAGGAAACAAACATGTATAAAAAGAAAATTTATTCAGAAACTTGATAATTTTTTTTTTATACATGTTTGTTTCCTTTCACACAATTTTAAAACAAAGGCTAAAATTTTTCTGGAGCAGCACCCCCCGCTAATTTTAGCTACGTCCACAATGCAGCCATAGAAGTTAACTGAAGTTTGGTGGATTCGGTCATAAGTCAGTTATGAGAGATGTTATTGAGCAATGGCAGAAATAATCTTACCAGCTATTTACTCTTTCTTAATTCTGGTCTAATAAGTCTTCTACTATTCTGTGGCATTTCTTGCACAATTTCTTTTGTGGTCATGAAGATGAATAAGCTATTGCCAAACACCATATGCAGAATATAACAAACAGTACAGCTAGCACTGGCGCTATCTTCTGCAGAAACCAAAACAGAAATGCGAGTACATTTTGCTATGATTCGTTGGCAGGTCTTGGCTCAGGATTTCCAATATTAAAAGTCTGTTTCAACTACAAGGTCTGGGTTTGCGCTTCTGGTTCTACAGGCTGCTCATTTGTCGAAATGGCTTCATTTGCGAAGTTCTTAGCGCATGCTGTGCACAGTAGACTCAGTAGGGTAATTTGGGGTTTTACAGCAAGCGCATATTGCTTTCATCTTTACAAATTTGGATAATCCTCATCCTAATCCATCCACCTCGGCCTTACTATATCTTAAAATCATCTTTTGTTGTTGGTTCGTTTGATTTTTTCGATATTTTTTCTTTCATTTTTAATTTGAGCTGAAGATGACCTGCAGTTGTAGTGATTTGAAACCGTCCTTTTAAAGTATCTTTTTATCTTTTCTTAATTTTTAGATGACAGACTAGTTAGAATTTCTATTATGTGTGCTAAAGTTTTCTAGTGTTTAAAAACAAAACATTTAATTGTATAACACGAAGAAATGGTTCATAAATATTTTATTGAATATTCTACTAAAAATACAGTTTATCTTTCCTGACGAAGTCTAATCAGCCTGATAAGTGTCTGATAAGCATGGGCGGATTTAGTTCTTGATAACTGGGGGTGCGAGCTCACCGGAACGTATGAGATATTTGTATACCAAATTCAAACACCAAAACCCAATTTAAATGGTCCGTTTTTAGGCCTAAAAATTTATAAATTATAAATTTATAAAATTATTATAATAGAAAACATTTTTATTTATCTATAAAAAAGTTATCATCCCAAAAATCTGGGGGTGCGGCGCACCCCCTAGCACCCGCGTAAATCCGCCCATGCTGATAAGCCTAATTTTTTTTTACTTAAGATATAATCTTCGTTATTCTTTTTTCTATAAAATCATTAGAATCGTTATTACTATAAATAGTTTGCTATTTTTAAAATAATATGTTTTTAAAAAATTTTCAGAAAGATTTCAATAATTTAAAAAATAGTTAATTTAATTTTAAAAACCTTCTGAAGTCCTATTTACATTAGAGTGACCATTCTGCTTTTGATCTTCAAAATAAAAGAAAATGTGGTTTGTAGTGTCTTAAAATGTGCTTATCATGTTTCAAGAAGATGTTTCTGCTAATACAAAACTTAACAGGAAGTAATGAACATAAAGACGAAATTATGATAAAAATCTAAGTTATTAATGATAACATGTAATCCTCAAGGTTCAAGAAATTATATACAGAAATAAAATCTATTATTGAGATAATAATATGAGGGAGGATTAAGTGTTAAGTGTAGCATGAGACACAATATTGAAAGTTTAATGTTTTTGTATATATGTTTTTATTTCCATTATGTTAAAATCAAAATTTAGAATTTTTTTTTTTTTTTTAGTAAATTGGGATAGTAGAAAACCAAGTACGACGTAAGTAAAGAAAGTGTCATCTAAATAGTGACATTTCTATTACCGAAAAAATTCTATTATTGAAAAATTGACCGAAAATTCTATTAAAATTCGGTTATCATTTATATCTTTTCCAATTGTTTTTTTTTAGCTGAATCATCGAAGACCCCTCCATATATTGATTAAACTAGTTGAAAAATAAAGAGTACTAGTCGGCTACCCGTCGCTTCGCTTCGGAAGCCTCCCTTATGTAACGGAAAACAACTTTTTATTTATTAAAAAAAATATACACACACACACAAATTACATCAAAAAAAATAAAACTGAAATTTTTAGAAAGTTTTTTTTTTTTTTTAAATTTAATTTTTGATGTCTATTTTGTCTTAATCCACGACTGCTTTTAGAACCAGCTGTATCTATGATCATATATCATATATCTATATCATATATCTATGATCTATTTTTATTTTTTGTAGAGATTAAAATATAAGCCTCGTAGTCTAATGGCTAAGATGTCTAACTTCTGAGCAGTATTCTACCTAATAGAAATAGTGCATCTATCATTCTTGACTTTCTTTTTTTATTCCAATTGATACTTTTCAGTGGTTTTTGAGTTACAATAGTGTTTTTTCAGTTTTCTACCTAATAAAAATACTGCTTCTTTCTTTTTTGAGTCTCTTTTTTATTCTAATTGTCACTTTTCAGTGGCTTTTGAGTTCCAAATATTGATGGTTTCTGAGTTACAAATAGTGATTTTTGAGTTTTCTAACTAATAGAAGTACTGCTTCTTTCTTTTTTGACTCTCATTTCTACTCTAATTGTCACTTTTCAGTAGCGTTTGATTTACAAATATTGATGGTTTTTGAATTATAAATAATGATTTTTTTCAGTATTCCACCTCAAAAAAAGAGTGCTTCTTTCTTTCTTGACTCTGTTTTCTTAATTTCAACATCTGTCGTGTACACGCGCTTATTTTTCAATATCACATAGAATTTGGTTAAGTAAGAATATTTAAAATATTGCAACGTTTCAGCAATTATAGTTCTAATTGTCAGTTTCGAATTACAAATAACCTGACGGATGGGAAATAAATAAACAATCTTGAGATTCAAAAAAAAGATTGAACACATTCTTAATTGATGCGGGAAAGGAAAAGAGATATGAGTAAAAAAAAACCTATGAAGAGAGTTGTAGTCCCTATGGCCTAATGGATAAGACATCTGACTTCGGATCAGAAGGTTGCAGGTTCGATTCCTGTCGCGGATGTTTCACTGCAAAAATTATTTCTCTTTTCCATTCCCACAGAAAATTGCGCCGGACAGACAGACACCCAGAGAAATAAAAGATTTTAGTAATTTAGATTCATGAATAATAACAGGCAAAACTTATTAAAAAAGAAAAAGATAAAGAAAAATAAACTAAGAAATATAAATACAGTCCGTTTTCGTTTACTAGAGCCTTCAGCGCTTTTGCGCATGGGTCAGGTCTCCTTCGATTTCTTCCAAATAGGGGCGAGGAAGATGGGATTTTTCTTTTTATAGTGTTAGTTTACTAGTAGCTGCGTTCTATTTGCGCTTTTTGGGAATGAATTATGGAAAGAATAAATAAATAAATAAATAAATACTATTGCAAATATGCTCCTCGTTATTTTTTCTTAAAAGCGAAAATGTCCAAAAGAATTTCTTAGGAAAGTATCCATCTCAGTGTGTCACCCCTCTGCGAAGTAAAATCCTCCCGAAGTGGTAGCTCTGCCATTCATAAACGGACTGTATGAGGATATATTATTTTAATAATATTGTAATATGATTATGTTTAGGTTTTCAAAGTTTTAAAAAGGAATATTTGAAAATTCCTCTTTTTTTATTTATCTCACATTCAATTACAACATAACACATTGACCATGTTTTATTTCAGTTTCTTCAGTGTTTGAAAAAAAACTGCTATGAAAAAAACACTTCAAATGCAAAGACTTTTTTGTTTTCTTTCTGAATGACCGTTTTTCTTTTCTATTTTTTTTTTCCATATTTTTATTTACTTTCAACTTCTAAGATTATATTTTTCTTTAATAATTTGTCGTAGAAATTTAAAAAAAAAAGATATAAAACTTCAACGTGTGTAAAGTAATTGCATAGGTTTCAAGAAAGCCTGACACACAAACTATATAAAAATTAAATTAATTTAATGAAATAATAATACATCCGGGTTTCGTTCCGGGCTCGGTGGTCGTTTTCAGTAGAATGTCAGCACGCTACAGACTGCTTAACGAAAATAAAAACACTTTTTAACATAGTGGTGATTTTTCTAAAATTTTTAATTTTTACATCAAAACACATTTTAACATCAAAACACAAACAATTGCGAGAATTAATTTAAAGAGTGTTAAGATAAACTAGTAAATCGATCTTTATCCTTAAAAGGGTATCCATAATGATAAATGGATCTAACGGAAATTGAATCATTATAGCAATTAGGATCAACTAAAATAAGGAGGGATTCAAAACATTTTCTGATGAAATGATTTCGTTAAGCAGTCTGTACCTTGCTGACATTCTACTTGAAAACGAAACCCGGTTGTATTGTTATTCTATTAAATTTATTTAATATTAAATAGTTTGTGTGTCAGGCTTTCTTGAAACCTATGCATTAAAAAAAGATATTTTTAATTTTTTTTTTATACGGATTTTTTATTTAAATTTTATTTTAAACAAAATATAAATAAATATTTAGAAAATTAGAAAATTTAATGTTTAAGCTGAGGTTTGGGAAAAATTAATAAATGGCGCTTTTATCAATGATAATTCTTAGTTTTAGTTTCAGTAACATGTGTCGTTGCAACAAGACTGAATCTATTTCATCGTCTTTACATATGTCGTACTTGGTTTTCTACTTTCCCAATTTACTAAAAAAAAAAAATTCTAAATTTTGATTTTAACGCAATGGAAATAAAAAGATATATAAAACAACGCAAACTTTCAATGCTGCCTCTCATGCTACACTTAATCCTCCGTCACATTGTTTTCTCAACAATAGATTTTATTTCTGTAAATAATTGCTTGAACCTTCAGGATTACATGTTATTATACTAACTTATATTTTTATCATAATTTCCAATCTTTATGTTCATTACAAACTTTTAAATTTTGAATTAGCAGAAACATTTTCTTGAAATATGATAAGCTTATTTTAGGACGCTACAAACCACATTTTCTTTTATTTCTAAGATTAAAAGCAGAATGGTTACTTTAACGTAAATTGAACTTCAGAAGGGTTTTTAAAATTAAATTAACTTTTTTTTAAATTATTGGAATCTTTCTGAAAATTTTTAAATTAAAGAAATAGCAAACTATTTACAGTAATAACGATTGAGTATTCTAATGATTTTATAGGAAAAAAAAATAATGAAGATTACATCTTAGGTAAAAAACAATTAGGCTTATCAGACACTTACGCTAATTAGGCTTCTTTAGGAAACACACCCTGTACTTTTACTAAATATTCAATAAAATGTGTAGGAACCATTTCTGCCTTTTTAAAAAATAAGCAATGCTAAAAAACTCTTGCACACATAATAAAAATTCAAAATAGTAAGTCATCTAAAAATTAAAAAAAGATAAAAAGATACTTTAAAACGGATGGCTACAAACCACTACAACTGCAGGTCATCTTCAGCTGAAAAACAAAACAAAAAATGAAGAAAAAAATCGAAGAAAAAACCAAAATCGAAGGAAGAGTTCCTATTATAAAGCTCTGTTAATAGGCTTATGTTAATTATTCCCCAAAATGTTGAATTTAACGTCGCGTCATCTGTAGCAGTTCAGAACTATTAATGCTTCTATTAAGTCAATGTAAGTATCTGGGAAGCATCCTTCAAGAGAACGGAAAATGCGACGTAGACATTAGGGAAAAATTAGGAATGGAAAGTTTGCATTCTTCAACAGGAAGAAATTATTTATTAATAATATGAATTTAAATTTGATGAAGAGACTAATAAAATGTTACATTTGGATTATAACATTATATGGCTCGGAACTTGGACAATGAGGAAGAGAGATGAAGAGAGGTTAGAAGCGTTTGAGATGTGGATATGGAGGAGGATGGAGAGGATAAAATGGAGAAATCAGATAACGAATGTAGAAGTTTTAAAAAGAGTTGATGAAGAAAGATCCTTAATAAAGACTTTAAAAACAAGAAAGAATAATTGGATTGGGCATGTATTAAGAGGAGAAAGCCTTATGAAAAATGTGTTAGAAAGCAAAATTGAGTTAAAGCACCCAAGGGGAAGAAAAAGAATAATGATACTGGATGATACGGAAAACGAAAATGAATATCATGTAATGAAAGAGACAGCAAGAGAGAGAGAGAGGAAAATGGAGGAAGAGACTTCACTGATTTTATTGTTTTTTGCCATGGACCTGTCATGAGACAGAATACTAATGATGATAATGGTTGCTTCTATAATTTTTGTACTTGATGGAAATTTTCGCTTAATGAAAAAACAAACAAACAATAATCTTTTGAAAACTTCAAGATTATTTTTTTTTTTAATTTAGAAATTAACAATTCAAAAATATTGTTTAAGCAAAGAACTACGAAATGCTGAAAGAAAACAAATCCATCAAATCAATAAACGAATAAAAATCTCTTCCGTGTTATTTATCCTTAAACTCTTAAACATTCCAGAAATTAAATTCGATAGCAGATTTCATCTCATTAACGGAGTATCAAAGAAACTAAAATTAAATTTCGAAATTTACATTTCTGCTATCAAAACCTAAATACTTATGTAAGGACTAACTGATCTTAAATGTGATAAAATCATTGAGGTAGAATAATCCTTCTAGCAGAGATTAAATATAGAAACAGAAACAATGAATTTTCTTTTATTTTAGCGTAATTTATTTATTGAATTGCAGTGTCTCAAATTTCAACTTCCTATCACTTTCACCGTATGATTCATTTCAATAATGTTGAAGATTCTTTAATAATAAATTTAATGTGTGTGAATTGATTAAATAAATCAGCCAACACACAAACTAAAATTTAAAAACATTTAATACATTAAAACGACAGGTTTCGAAAGCTGAAATTTCAATAGATGCAACCGGTTTATATACAAGAATAATCTGAAGAAGAAAAGACAGTAGTCATGTGATACAACTGGAGCAAACATCTACTGGCGAATACCGTAAGCAACAATCATGGAACCAAAGGTACAGTATTGGGCCAAGTGAAGATGCAGGAAACGAAGGATGTAATGACGGAAATACAGTAACTGGAACTTCAGAACTTTGGAACATAGGTCGCCCACGGCCGTTGTGGTTATTACAGCAAGAACAGGAATCTATATAAAAAAAACGGGTAAAAATGGGTGGGGAAAATACTAGAGATCAATAAAATTGCAAAATTAAACATAATCATCATCCTATCCTTTTCTTTTTTACAGAACCCGTAGAAATATATTGTTTTGAACGAAAGGGAGTCATTATAGCAGCTGGGGTCAGATAAAAGAATCGGTGACCCCTTACATTTGCGTAAAAATTCATTACATTCTCTTGCATGCGTAAGTAAAATGCCATGCGCTTAGCTTTAGTTCAAAATGAAGCTCTTAATAGTAAATTTCTTAATAGCCCCTTTTGAAAAATCCTGGATCCTCCCATGAAAATAAGCAATTTCAGTCAAAACAATATATTTCTACGGGTTCTGCGACAAAGGAAAGTGCAGGGATGATGATTCGGTTTAATTGACAACTGAGAATTGACGAATTTTGTTAATAAACAGAGTAAATTAATAGCTTCATATCGACAGAAACAAACGCTTAACAATGGCTGGAAAATCATTTATAAAAATACTTAATAATAAATGTAATTTACATAAACTTCTAATTTTCAAATAATTCGCTAGTTTCATACCAACATTCCAATAGTAAATTCTGAGACAGTTGCTGTTGTAAGTTATGACATTTTTCAATGTATCTGTTGGCAGCAAAGTAAAGGCTCAAATGTAATTTTAAGTTCGATAATACTTAAGGGGCGCAGCAAATATATGGGCACCCCTGATCTAAATCATTAGAGATCTTTTCTTCTGAAACCTTACACTTACTTCTAAGATTTCAGGTTAGAAATCTTAGAAGTTGGTGCAGGAAGAACAGTTTTAGATTTACAACAGTTATTGAGTTTTTTACAGACAATCTTAATTTGGAAGTTTTCATTCTTATTTCCTTAACTAATGGTCCGACATTTACCAAAAACTATAGGGTAAAACTATAGATATTACTAGAACTCTAATTTATATTACTAACTGTCTGTCACATAGTGGGGAAAGAGCTTGGAAGGTAGAGAAGCGGGAAGTAAATTTCAAGGAATGAAAAAGGGAAGAAGGTTAAATTAAATGTACCTATGTCGTGAGTTCAATCGAAAATAACAAACCAAATTTAAACGAGACCGGGCAAGCCGTTTTAGCGTATTGAGCATACAACGAAAAAAATTTGAATATTCGTAGAATAGTCAATAAAAGGTCAAAAATATGATAAAAACATAGTTTTTAATAGTTTTAATGTTATTATTACTGAGATAAAATGGTGACCAGAACAAAAGAAAAGATTTCATTTTGATCTTGAGAATGATTGATTGACATCTAAGGAAGCGTTGTTTTTTTTAATTAAATTTCGAAAATTGAAAATAAAAAAAAAAAATTAAAATTTAAAAACAATTAGTTATCACATAGCTGATGAGCCATAATTAAAAAAGTAAGTATGGAGACAAGAACAAGGAGAAGAAATGAAGATCCTGTTTAGGATTAACAGACGGATTAATAACCTTCTTTACATATCATTCGAAATCATTGTTTTGATTTTAAATTTTTTATGACAATTTTCATTCGAAGTTCATATTGAGAAATTAAAAAGAGATGTTTCTTATTTATCTTATAATGACATTTAAGAAAATGACATTTAGGTAACCAATGCTTTTAAAAATATTTACTAAAAAATTATTGAATAAAATATAAAGTTTCATATATATATATAATTTACATTTCTGCTTATTACTAAAAAGTGCAAAAATTATTCAAGGAGAAAAATAAAAACAAAACTCAAAAATTTACAGAATATTTCATCATTCGTAGGAAAAAAATTCAACTCTGAAAATTCCATTAAAAATCTGATAATCAATGGTAAGTATAAATTATTCATCATTATACTTAAAAAACCCTCGACAAATAAATTTCATTATTGCAGTTTCTGAATGAAATGGTGTTTTAAATGTTTTAGGTATGCTCTGAAAACGGTTGTCTATCTTCTGTTTCAGGTTTGCAATCAGAAACACGTTCTATTACTAAATAATGTTTCTTTACACTCTACAAAAACAAAAAAAAACCCAGAATTTCAATCTGGGGATCATGGAGTCCTAATGTGATCATCGCCACCAATCCAGTGCTACTCATTAAAGTACGGACGTGGGGCTTCTTCATTGCAGGAACCATCATTGCCTTCTCGTTTAAAGATTAACGTCTTCCAATGTCTCAGTTAGGTGTCTTTGAATGAAATCAAAATACACTTTGCTGTTTAACAGAGAACGGAGGAAGGACAATCCAAGTCTCAGCATTCCAAGAAAGATGGGCATTGAAATAAAACAATACTAAATCATAAATTAAATAGAAATAGGAGAAACTCTATATCACTGAGACTCCTAAATATCTACATTTGAATGCAAACTTACAATCAGTATCAGTTTACAAGTTCATTTTAGATTGTTAATTATTATTATTATTATTATTATTATTATTATTATTATTCGCGAATAGGCCGCAACGGACCACGC
>JAFIDM010066126.1:0-11341 GCA_023159025.1 Thereuonema tuberculata
TGTGACACTAACATATGGAGCAAGTTCTCTCTGTAGAGAAATCAAGATTTAGCCTGCAATCAATTTTGATGATCACTTCGACAGGTGCAGATCTACTAGTGGACCAAAGTCACTCTCATAGTCCAGATTGAATGGACAATGTCACAGAAATGAGATATGGAGCAATATGCTCTTCTATTTGCAGGGTCCAGGATTCATGTTGCTGGACAGTAATGTTTGCTCACAAAGATCTCATCTTACGCGCTAAAACCTTGATGAACAGTGAATTGATTCGGGCTTAGAATGTATTGGTCAATCAGATCTCCTGACCTGAATCCGATTGAGCATGCATGTGATACTCAATTGAATGCTGCTCTTCTTTCTCCTCTCAAAAACCTTGAGTTTAAAGATTGCCCTTTTGTGTGATATGCTGTTAATACTCAATGGCAATCTTGTATCTAGTAAGAAAAGGCACTGAGGCCTACTTATTGCTGAGAGAATGAGCTTATACCTAATCAAAGATTTTACTAGTCATTCCTAGTTTAGGATTTTGATTATTTAATTGACAGATTAACGTTTTTGCACATTAAGACCACAATAGGTTTCTGCTACAACTTGTGAGGTAGAATGAATAAATCACTGTATCCTCGCAACGTTTTTCAAATAACAGATAACTTACCTTGTAGAAGTGGCTGATGGACTATACATTTCCCTCGTTTCGTACTGAGGAAAGAAAGCACTACGAATCTGCGCCCTCCAGCAAATGACATCTTCCTCTCAGCAGTTTTTGTTTTTTAATTCTAAGGGAATCTTCTACTGTTGCAAGTATTTTTCTATTACTTTATTATTCCTTTCATTTAAGATTATTATTTTATGGTAATTTACGTGAATGTCTTTAGTAAATTACGCATTAAGAAAATTAAATATATTTTCTTACTTTTTATCATACTATTACATCATACAGCCGTGCTGGCGTGGTCGTACGGTCTCGGCTGCGGCCAGCCGTGGCGTCCAATGTGCCAGTTCCTGGGTTCGAATCCCGGTAGTGGCATGGGTGTTTCACTTTCCTTTCTTCTGTGTTGTCCGTTTCTTCCCTTGGGGTTGGCGCCCCCTTGCGGTATCTAGCCTAAACTCCTCTGGTAGGAGAGCGTCCATACCCAGTATTGGGTGTTACGGGCGATATAGATAGATAGATTACATCATACTATTATACTATTAAACGAATTTATAAATATTTTTATATATACATTCTTAATTTATATTTTTAAGTATAATACAGTAGATCCCCGATTATCCCCGGGTGGCAAGGGCACCGCGGATAGTAAGAATCGCGGATAACCCGAGAAAAGACTAAAAATGAGGTGTAAACACGAAAAAAATATTTCAGCCTAAAAACTACGTTTTATTATACAAAAAACATAATATGTAAAACTTTTAAAATATGTACAGTACAGCAGAAACCTTTCTGCAGAGCAAGAGCCTGTCATTCATGCACAAATTCCGAGAAGGCCTATAGGATTACGATGCAAATAAAGCTGTCAGTAATTTTCGACCTTCGCACTGTAGGGCCTATTGTACTTTCCCTGTTGTTGGCATGGATTAAAATTGGTTTTTTTGAGGTTCGTAAGTAAAAAAATTTTTCGCGACACTCGCGGATAATCGGGGCTCTACTGTATCATTAATTTCTTATAATCTTAACATAAAAAAATGACAAAGACATCGAAAGTTAATAACCAAATGGTCGTTTTTAATATATAAGATTGGATTTAAAACCTTTTCGGAAGTGTTGTAAAATCTGACAATTTTTGTTTCTCTTTCACTAGATATTATTTATTGTTTTATTCTATTTTGTTTCCCAAGCATGAATTATTGGCGTTATTTATTGTATTTTGTTTTGTTTTTTTCCTCCGTTTAGAATTATAAGATATGAAATTAATGAAATTCGTCATAAAGATTTTAATAAACGAAGAATGTATATATAAAAAATATTTGTTATATCGGTATGATAAAAAGTAAGGAAAAGTAGAAATTACTTTATTTTTCGGAATGACTTAAGTTAAAGTCTTAAACTATAAAATAGTAGAATATATAAAATAATAATAAAAAATAGTAAAATGCCAACATTGTAGATTTATATCGAATTTAAAAAAGCAAATACGGTTCAAGTCATATAACAACAGACGGACTAGGCTGTATTCATGGTGCAACTGACAAGATCTCCAGAATGACTTGTGTGTCTGCAATTTAATACTAATCAGAAATAAAATCATTTCTGATAGAACTTTATTTCTATTGCTTGTTATCCAATTCACATGAAACAGTCCTCGCCATATTGAACATGAGGAAATGAAACTACTTGTTGCTGAATGTGTTGGAAACTGGTTCGCTGCGAACTGTAAATATTAGTTATATATGAATCGCTTGGAACAATTTGTAAAAAAAGAACGAGCGGGAACACAATGTAATATAGTCGTAAATTGTTATACAAAAGTTCCAAACCTCACCAGTAGAAGTGGATACCGTTCAGCCAACTCCTTTCATGTTTATTTCCTTTGTAATTTATTTGCAGCAATTTCAACAGTCAATAGAAATACTACTCATCTTTCATAATCACCTTCGACTCCACACCAAATGAAATCAAGCGTCCACTAGAAAAGATTGCTGATGGACCTGCATCGTATTAAGAATCAACTTAAATAAGACTGTCACCATATATTCGAAATATAATTGTTTCAAATAAGAACATCAGTACAGATCTTTTGACAGTGACCGTAATGTTGTTATACAGGGTGTCTGTAATTAAAGTTCACCTATTCCACGCACTACAGCAAAAACTACTTGTCGGAATGGCACCAAATTTGCAGTAGGCCGTAATTACACCATGGGAAGGGCATTCATTGAAAAAAAAAAAGTTCCAAAAATCACCACCAGAGGGCATTTGTGGGCGTATGAGGTATCAAAAATGCAAATTTCCTTTAGCACGTCATCCCTCGTATCACTATTTAAGAAACAGCTTCACATGCATATTCATTCACATTTTGTGTTTAACTCAAAATGACATTAAGTTTACGAGAACATGCGTTATTTGTGAAATTGTTTTACCAAACGGGAATTCTGCACCAGAAGCTTTGTGGAGGTTTAGGTCTACGAGGTCCAATGACAGCGAATGGGTTACGAAAAATGATCCTCAAATTTCAAGAAACAGGGTGGTTGAATGTGAAAGCCGGAAAAGGACGAAAGCCTGTTGCCGCAGAGGAGGTTGTCAAATGTCAGTGTTCAGCGTGTTGCCTATTCGTTGGGCCAGCCTGTTACCACAGTCCACAAAATTGTTCGGAACATTATGTGCTACTATCCTTACATAATTTCACGTTCAACAACTGCTGCCTCGTGATCAAAGAGACACCTTCGGGCTACAGTTCTTAGCTCGGCTGTTCTTAGATCCGTAATGGCACTGAAACATTCTCTGGATGGAGGCCCATTTCCATCAGTTAACATGCATAATTGTCGCATTTGGGCCAGAGAAAATCCCAATGCATGTCTGGAAATTCCCAAAAGTGACAGTTTGGTGTGGGCTTAGGTCAACATTCATTGTTGGACCATTTTTCTTCGACAAGCGACAGGTCCTACTCCATGTTCCCTAACTGGCAATCGATAGGCATCATTACTAACCACTTCAGTGATTTCAGCACTCCAAAAACGTCAGTGTCTTGATTCAACAGTGTTAAGGTGACCATTTTTTCTAAAATGAAAAGAAGGACGCAAATAATTTGAAGGGAAAAAAAATGTGATCAGGGGTTTCAGGGGTATAAACCTATCTTTCAACCAAAAAAAAAAAAAGGTTTTAAAACTTCACATATCAAAAAGGAGGACACTTCTCAAGGGAGGACAGAGCTTCAAAAAGGAGGACGGTTGGTCACCTTAACAGTGTTCATGCAGGATGATGGTCCTCCACACATCGCCAATTGTGTTAAACGAGTGCTCATTTCACTGATGACAGAGTCATCACTTCAGTAATGCTTGGCCTGCACGCTCACCGGATCTCTTTGGCTGAGAGGGTATGTAAAAGATCTCGCTTTGTTGTGACAACGTAGCAACCTTGGCTGATCTTAAAGCAAGCATATCACTTCACGTGCTCAACCAGGGTCACCTTGTGTTCAACAGTTGAACATTCTGCGATTTCAGATGGTAGCAGATAATGGTGGTCAACATATTGAATAGGTTGTGACGTCACTACCCATATCAGCGCTGTCCTTTATTGTCATGGTCAGCATACACGCCTACAAACGTTCCCTGGTGGTGAATTTTGAAACTAATTTTTGTTTCAATGAATGTCAATTCATGATAAACTTGAATTACCTCAGTAATTAGTGTTAAAAAACCTTGTAGTTTAAATTAAGCAAAATTTTTTAATGAAATGCCAGACGATTCGCTTATTTAGATAGGTGTTAAACTTTGAAGAAAAAATGAAGAGCAATAAACAAAACAGAAAATGGATTGTCTTACTAATAATACGAAGATATCAATTTAAGATGCATATTTGGTGCAATTAAAAAAAAAGTTGTAAAGTTTGTTTTTCAATTAACTTTTTATCTACTAAATTCACTTTGACAGCGATTTAGTTTCGTATGATTACGATTTACAGGAATCCATTTTCTTTCAGCGACCTATCAAACAATTAACTATCTAAAATTAAATTAAAGGCAGAAAAATCAAAATTGGCTATAAAATCATACTACTTTGTAAAGTTAAAGTAAAAATACTGTAAAACTTCGGTAATCTCATCGTAAGTAGTGAAGTTATTTAAAAAAAAGCAGCAGTATTCTTACCATTTCTCTTTTATTATTAATTCTAATGATAATATTGGCAGCAAGCCAACAATTATTGATCTCCATTACTCTCAAAATACAATTAATAATATTATTAAAAATAAAAAAAAAAAGACTGTACACACATTTTCAAGAAGAAGCTTTTAACACAGGCATAAATTAATATCATAAAAATGTGTCAAGTTAGGAAAAACACATATATACTTTACAGAGACCAGTTATTTTTGAACTTCAATATTAATTAGCCAACATAATCCAAGATTTATTTTCTTTATTTTCTATTAAGAAACAAATACTTTTTCTAGGTGGAATAGCAGTAATTATTCAGAAAATTTGATGCTCACAATGTACAGAAAGAACTAGATTGCAATCCTCTTACATAAAAATAAAATAAAATATAAGAATTTGGAACTTGAAGTATCATGTTTACATAATATCTAAGTTAATCTTAATTTTAGCAAATACAATAATATGATGTTGAATCCTAGGAATAATTAATGCCACAGTATTTCAGATAATCAACCAATACAACTGGCTAAAGAAATACAAATAATAAACTAAATAAGGTCCAGAAACAGATAATAAGCAGCAACATCTTCTGGCTAATTGATGTTCTACTAGAATATTATAATTAACATACATTTTTAAAGAAATCAACATCAATTAGTTGCAGTTCCATTATGGCTTTGTATTTCTGAAAACATTACAAAAGAAAATAAATAAATAAAAAATTAAAGAGGGCAGGGAATATTTTATAAAATGTATATAAAATGTTTTAAAAGTAACATCAGAACTGATTCTTATACTTTTTTTTCCCCTTTAATATCCTTTTACCTGTTAACAACAACATAAAGATAAGGACATTCTGAAACAACGAAAGAAAACACTTAATTATACATGGATTTTTTTCTGAAAGAAGGTATGCATACATTTATTTCAATAACTTGATAGGATATTTATATATATAAATATGTACATTAAAACATTTTGATTGAACACAATTGTTCTTGAGTTTCAATAGAAACTTTTAAGAAATACATTTGCACATTATTTACAGGGCCTGTATAAAAGGCAGCTAAAGAAAATGGGAGGAGAAATACATCCCTTCCTTACTCAATACTGTTATCATCAGAGTACCACCAAACCTTATCAAGACAGACTCCAATCGGAAAAGTTTGTGACGAGAGAAATCCATTAATGTAGCAACACAACAGATAAGGACAGAAACAAATAGAAACTAAGATTATTTTGTTAAATGTTAATAAATACTGAGAAACATTTAAACAAAATGATCTTATGAAAGAAAATGTTATATGGATGGAGTTTTTTATTATTTTGAGGAAAAGTAAATTATGAAAAATCCCTATTTTTGGTAATTGGCTTCTGTTTAGTCCAAAAAAACTAATATAATTATTTTCATAAACTTTAAGAAGAGAAGTAAATCTAAGTTTAATCATGCTTAAGTTATATTTATAAAACAGTAAATTCAATTTATTGAGGAAGAAAGAAAAGCAGAAGTACACACACACACAGATTTATATAAAACTTGGCATTTATTACATTAAACCTTATTAAATTTGAACACACAAAGAAGACTTTGGAAGGAGAATGATAATTGAAGAAAATATAGAAACTTCTTAAGACAAGGAATAAACTTTAAGATCATTTAAGCTTCTAAACAAGAACTCAAGTAACATTCTCAAGTACTTATCACAGATAATTCAAGCATTGTCTTTAAGGATAAATAAATTATGGAAGCATTAAACTTTGGTTATTGCAAAAAAAAAGAAAATCACCTATGCAATGCAGAAAATATTGCACAAAATCTGAAAAAAATTATTTCTGTGCCAATGATGCACTGACTAAATTAGACTCTTTAACTCGAAAGATTTTGTGTATAATTTCATGGATATGTCTAATGTTATGAATCATTAAAACTAAAATTAAACTGAATGAAACTGATAATGGAAGCACTCTGTTGGATAAAGGGAAATTTAGAGTGAAATGAAGTGTTTAAGATCAATGAAAGTAGCATTGCTTAAAATACTAAAACATTTGTATTGCAACGTCCATAAACTTTTATCACAGATGTTGCTTGAAAAGAAGGAAATGATAATTAAACTTTATACTAAAAATTAAAAAAAAATAAATAAATACATCAAATATTTAGTAAATGATTTTGTCTTTTAAGACTTGAAAAATACACCATCATCATTTTTGTATCTGTAAAAGCGACTGTTAAGCTATTTTAGAAGAGGAATAAAATTATCCTTAATGAAATTTAGATTATTCTAGAGGCTTACTATAACTGATGGTAGATTTTTACTTCTTTTCTTTTTGAAATTAATAGCCACTACATTTGGATAAAAAGGAGATGACAAGGCTTGGCAAATCCCAAAATTCTACAGTTTAGGACAAGCCCAAACAAAGCTTGTCATTTTCATAACATTTAAATGACTAACTTCAAAAAATAAAAAAATGTCCCTGAAGAGTATATAATGTCTAATCTGCAAATAATAATTACATAATCATTTTGTTTCTATGAGATTAAAAAACCTTATACAAAATATTTACTTTTATTGTAACTTTTTTTTTTATTGTATTGTATAGTTTGTCATGTTTCACAAAATGAACATCAAGCAAATCCTTAATTATCGTTTTCTTCTATTTTGTTATGGTCCATTTTAGTATTTTGTATTAACATAAAAATATTGGTGGGGGGATAAAAAGTAAAGAATGCCTTATTTGGTTTTTGATTATAGCAGTATATAAAATACAAGCTGAATACTAACCCAATAAATTCTACTCATTGTAAATTAAATGTCCACAATGACCATGAATACATCACTTGATCACATTGAAGTCCAATAGAAAAAAAAAGGCAGCAAAGCACTGAGAAAAACAGCAATTTCTTTCTTTTTCCAATGAAATTTAATAAAAAACAAATCCGTCAGATATTCATTGGTTTTGTTTGTTTTTAACTTCATTGTACGATCTTTTTATTTGTTCTTCTCATAACTTTTAATGGCAAGTCATTTAATATTAAGGGCTTCTTGATGCCAAATCAATGTTAAAAATTAATTATTAAAGCAGGCAGTAGCAGCTTCATCATTCAAAAAGTGTTCTCAAAACTATTTCAACTGTTTTCCCTCTTATCGCAGCAAATACTTTCTTTGAAAGCTGTAAAATTATAAAAAGAATCACGATAATCAAATTGTCAAAACTTTTATTTTTTTTATATCATTAAAAGAAAAAAAAATTTGCTCACATACAAATGTTTAGTATTTTATGTAAAAAAAAATATTAATAATAAATTAGATTATGGTCCTTTTTTTAATTTTAATCCAACTTTTAAATAATTTAATTAAAGATATATATAATAATGCATTAAAAAGCATAGGTATCTACAATAAACTGTATATTTGTAAATATTTAAAATATCTTCACGAGAAAAAAAAAAGAAGAAACATAAAAAATATATAATTGTAGCATTCTTTGCATTTATGTACTATCTCAATTCATTAAATTATTTCCTTATTCACAGCAAGTGATTATACAAAACAGAAGGAAAAAGTATAAGATGCATATCTACACAATGTACAAATAAGCACTCAGATATACACATGGGTATATAAATATTTATAAAGATATATATTTATATATATATATAATTTATACTCAACACAAAAGAAAATAACAATGCTTAAAACAGCTATATTTATGGTTAACCTGGTTTTATGATAATTAATTTTGCATGATTGAATGTCTTTAAAATGAAAATTATGCTTATTCAGGTCTTCATTCATTTCGCAAAATATCTCAGTACCTAGGACGGCTTTAAGCTTTTTCAGTACTGGTATTTCTGCGAAAGAAGATAACAGGAAAGAGGCAAAGTATATAGAAATTTACTTAGCTTGAGAAGCAGACTTAATCAATTGCATGTAATGTTAATGAACATCTGAGAAAATTCTCAAGCTATTCTTACTACAATTCACTTGTTACCTTATCAAAAACAAAAACAAAAATGTAGATTTTTCACGATGACAACACTGGAATGGCCTTGCACAGCAGCAGCAGCAGCAAAGAGAGCATAGTACTACTTGATACGCCATAGCAGTATTAGTTGTTACTTTGTTCCAACTGATGATGCAAGAATATCATAAAAGACAACAGTCAACTTTTACATAGTTCAGCAAATAGTCACAAATACTTTATAAGTAAGACATAAATAGTTTTAACTTTATTTACTTATTTTATTATGTTATTATATATATATTTGTTTTGGACAGTTTCTGCACCAATGCTGGGCAATGCTGCATAAAGAGAAATTCAACTGCTACAGAAACAAACCACTTGATTTCACATAGACAGTGGCGGTGCCGGTGGGTTTGGGTATGCACCAAGTGCTGAGGGGTCAGGACTGGTGGGAGGCAGGCGGTCTAATGTTGTCTGTGCACCTCGTAAAATTTGATCTGTTGCAGAACAGTGTGGTCGGGGTCCAGGTTCTGGAGTATATGTGAAAGTTAATCCAGTGGCATAAATAATACCATCACTTCGAACTAAAGAAACAGGAACCTGATGAATCGAAAAAAAAATATTCTATACACAACTGAAATCATAACAGATAACATATTTTAATAAATAAAACAATACTAAAAAACAATCTTAATTTTTAAGTTTTCTATATTTTAAAATTCCCAATCTTAGTATTTAAACAAACATTTTTAAAAATATGATTAGGTCAACTATAGCTAATTACGAAAAAAAGAAAAATAATAACAAACACAGCAATTTTGAGGACTGAAATAGCCACATCAGCATTTCCCAAAAACAATATTCACAGTCTCAGATCTTTAGCTTCAAAACTAGCTCAGACTTAAAAAGAGTGTTATATTTTGGTTTACAAGAAGCTGAAACATGAACAATTTCAAAATTTTGAGAAAAGAAACTGAAATGTGAATGAAAGATCCCTAAGCTGCTACAAAGACTAAAGTTGAAGTTTCTGCAAATGACTGGAAAAGACAATTGTATTTAAGAGTTACATAATATATTTTTGGTCAAAATTTAAAGCAAGATGCAAAACAAGGAATGCTTCTGTGCTCTCTTCCTTCTGATCTGGTGGAAATTTATGATTACCAACCTCCTGGATGGAGATGACCCACGACAAATAATCTTGTTTAATTTACATTATATACACATACAAAAACAGGACTGCAGAAAATGCAGTACATTATATTGATACCCATGGCGATGATAATTATTGACAAAAATACTATAAAATCTTAAAACATGTTACAATGTATCTTTTAATTTTTATCCCCAATAATTTCTTTCCCCTTGATATTTTATCATGTAACTTAGATCTGATCCTTCGGGGTTAAAAGTTCCTCCATTACCAAGTACTTTCCTCTTATTTAATAAATGCCTGCTTATTTGTTTGAATAATCAAATCTCATTGTCTTGTTAAATAAAATTTCTGAGTATGGAAGATGAACCATATTATCAAGTTTGATGAAGCCACTATCCTAGACCATGAAGACAGATATTACGCCAGGTTAATAAGAAAAGCTGTAGAAATAATCAAGACACCTCAGAATTTCAATAGGAAAACAGCTGCCCAATACAAAGAATCTGGTTACCAACACTCAAGAAATTACCCAAAAGCCTCGAGAGATCACCCATAATGCAACAAGATTCCACAAGAGTATTAACCAGAAACCCTTAGGAGCCTCCCATGATGCAACAAGTTCCCAGAAGTCCTGGAGATGTATAAAGAAATTAATTAAGTAACCGCAATTAATTTTATGCTAGCATATTTATCATTTAAAGTATATCAAAGTTTCTTGAGGGTTATGGCAGGTTTGACTGGTTTAATATTATGAAGTCCACTTTGATCAAAATTAAAGTAACTTGTAAAACATAAATTTTAAGGTATATATAGAATAAGTTAAATATGTAACTAAATAAATAAATATGTTATCATTAGCTATGTTTAACTTTTATTACATATTCCTCTGATTATTCCTGCAATATAGTCCAAAGTACTCATATGTGATGAGCCTCAAGATAAAAAGGATCCCAATCTGTGGGTTGATACTTTAAGAAACTAGTGAAATAATATTAATGTTTGATAAATTAAGTAATACACAATGAAAATACAACTTTCTTTCAATACTGGTTCTCACTTGATGCTTAACTCTAAAAGTTTCAAACAAATCATTCAGTGAAAAGTATCAATCTTTCATTTGTTGACAGGGACTTTATTATATAGTCATATTGTCATTACAAATGCTTGCTCTTTAGATATGATTATGAATTCAAGAAATATACTATTCAAAGGGGGAGGGCAAATTTGGATAGAATTTCATCAATAAATGTTTGCACGTGATGTGTCTCCCAAGATCATAACACACCAGACTCTAACTTTGTCATTACTTGTTTATGGTAATTTTCAACTTTTTATGTAGAGTTTGTTTTGCATAAATTTGTTATTTAATTTAGTTCATAAAAGAAGTTGCCTCTTACTTGATACTAAA
>JAFIDM010066128.1:0-10266 GCA_023159025.1 Thereuonema tuberculata
CCAAAGGTCACATATGAAAGAATGAAAATAACACACAAGTTATTATTTCTTTTTTTTTTAATATACATTTTGAAACACAGTCAAAAATTCGCTGACTGCAGGCTTTAGTAGATACAAGTTTCAGCCAGAAACCTAAGTAAAAAATTACAAGAATTTTTAAAAATATTTAATGTAATTAATGAAAATCAATATGCTTATCAACAAAATAAAAGTACAACTAAATTATTAGAAAAATTTTGTGGGCATATTAATAAAAATTTAAATAAACATCATTTTGTACTATTAATAACTATTGACTTGAGTAAAGCTTTAATATTACTTTCTTTCCTTAAATTGTAGTTTTGTGTATTATTATTTTTATCTTCCATACTTCATAGTAATTCTGGAGATTGTTAAGTAGGAATTTTTGTTTTGGAAATAGAATTCCATATTTAATTAAGAAATAATTTCTTTTTTGAACATTTTCCCAAATTTTCTTGGAAAAGATTAATTTTAATACTAATTAATTTTTCTATTATGTTATTTGTAGTTGATGATATAGCAATAGGTCTATAATTTTTACAATCATTAAAAGCATTATTTCTGAATATTGGAACAATTTTTGATATTTTTAAATTATTTGGATACATTTCTTTATTTTATTAATTAATTTTAATACTTTGTTTGAAGAATTTTTAGATTTTCCAGATTAATTTCATTTGTATTTGCCCATATGTTTACTCCATAATTTAAAAGAGAATCGAATAAAGCATAATAGATAAGAATTTTTGTTTTTAGTGGTAATATATTTTTTATGTAGTGAGAAATATAGATTGTTGAGTTTAGTTTTTTATGTAGAATATTTATTTGGGTATTCCATGTAAATAAATTGTAAATAATAATAATAATAATAATAATAATAGAGGTTCACGTCACTGCATGGGAAGCTAGCCCTTACACTCATTGACATAATCCAACACCCAGAACATATACCTCGCTTCCTCACACAGGGTGTCACATATCTACAGTGCAAGAACACTGAAACAGCACATCCTGCTAACTACCGTCCAATCACTTGTCTCCTCACACTTTACAAACTCCTCACCTCCTGTCTCGCAGACAAGATTTACACACATATCGAGACACATAACATTCTTTCCGAACAGCAGAAGGGCTGTCGCAGGAATTCCCAGGGTTGTAAGGAGCAACTCCTTATTGACTCTGTAATCCTGCGCCAGGCGCGCGCGAGGAGTAGGAACTTACATATTGCATACATCGACTACAAGAAGGCATTTGATTCTGTCCCTCATTCCTGGCTCCTACACACTCTTCACATCTACGAAATACACCCCAAGATCACGGCATTCTTAGATGCCACAATGACGAGTTGGAACACAACATTACACCTACGCACCTCCAACACCTCCATCACTACAGATCCCATTCCCATAAGGAGAGGTATTTTCCAGGGACACTCCTTGAGTCCTCTTTGATTTTGCCTTGCCTTGAATCCACTGAGCCACATACTAGATAACACAAAACACGGTTATAAGGTCACCTCAGACACTCTGACACCATATAAAATCACACACTTACTCTACATGGATGATATTAAACTCTACGCCACAAACAACGCACAACTTATTAATTTACTACAAGTCACCACACAGTTCACCAAAGACATTGGGATGGAATTTGGAATCGACAAATGCCGCAAGCTACATATAACACGCGGGAAGACTACGAATTTGGAAGGTTTTGAACTGGACCATGGGTTGGCTATCCAATCCATGGAAGAGGGAGAGACCTACAAGTATCTGGGCTTCCAGCAAGCGCGCGCCATTGACAACATAAACATCAAAAATGCACTCAAGAACACATATCGTGCTCGCATTCAAAACATCCTCAAAACACAACTCAACGCCAGAAATAAAATTAAAGCCATCAACACTTTTGCCGTCCCTACACTAACATATTCGTTCGGCATAATTCCTTGGACAAACACCGAGCTCGAAGTACTACAACGTACAACACGCACTACATTCACGAAACACAACATGCACCATCCCAAGTCCGCTACAGAAAGGATGACTCTTCCACGCAAGGAGGGAGGTCGAGGACTCGTCAACCTCATCACCCTACATGCAAAACAAGTACATACACTTGGGGAACACTTCCACCAAAGAGCACAACACTCCTCACTCCACTCAGCCATTGTCAAGGCTGACACACACCTCACACCTCTGGACCTCGAAAACCTTTCTCCAACACTCACCACCCCTAACACCCACTCTCAGCAGCTGCGTGAATCATGGGCTCGTAAGGAACTCCATGGCAGACATCACTACGAACTCAGCCAGCCTCATGTCGACATGGAAGCGTCGAACAGATGGTCGACAAGTGGCGAGCTGTGGGGAGACCGAAGGGTTCATGATCGCGATACAGGACCAAGTCATCCCCACACGCAACTACAAGAAACACATCCTACACGACGCAAACACACATGACGACAAATGCAGGAAATGCCACACTAAGCATGAGACGATCGACCACATAATATCTGGCTGTCCCCTTCTCTCCCAGACAGACTATCTCCACCGACACAATCAGGTAGCGTCGATTGTTCATGAACAGCTAGCACACAAACATTCACTTATTAAGAACATGGTTCCGTACTACAAGTACATACCACAAAGTGTATTACAATCATCCTCACATAAACTGTACTGGGATCGTCCCATTCACACAGACAAAACCATACATAACAACAGACCTGACATCACACTTATTGATAAGGTCAACAAACAGACCTATCTCATTGATATTGCAGTGCCTATCAGCAAGAACATGCAGAAAACTCACGCAGACAAGATCAGTAAATATACAGACCTAGCACACGAGCTCCAGAAGCAGTGGAGGCAGGATCGAGTACGTGTTGTACCAATCGTCTTGTCCGCCACTGGTCTGGTACCTAACACTTTGCACCACAGTCTCAGCACACTAGGACTTAACAAAAACACTTATGCACAACTGCAGAAGGCTATAGTACTCAACACAACACGCATAGTTAGAAAATTTATGGACACAACCACACATCCCTAATCATTCTTGCACACGTCTTTACGCTTGGCAATATAAGTGCTTTGGTCCTTGACCCGCCATATTGTTTTTGCTGGGGAAACCCAAGGTTTGAAACATACAAACATAATAATAACTTGTGTGTTATTTTCATTCTTTCATATGTGACCTTTGGAAGGGGGGGGGGGTCAAAGGTTACGAGACAAAACATGAAGGAGAGGGACCTGATACAAATTGTTCAGATTTTCAAGAAAAGAAAAGCAATGATACCCAAAATTTAACAGTTTAACCTCTGGGTGAAAAGTTATAAGCAAATAAACTCACAAATGATCCACCTTGAAATAGTATTTAATTTTCCCTTCTCATGATTTGTATTTTGAAAATTAGGAAAAAGCAGAAAAAATCTACTAAAATAAATAAGAAAAATAAAGATATAAAAATAAACTAAACTAAAATAAACTTTCATTACGATGTATATTTCTACAGACAAATCAAAGATTTTATTAAATGTCTGCAAAATTACACTTTGATAATAGAATGAAAACGCGAATTTCCATCTCACAAAAGCTGTCTTTAATCAAATGATTTTGGTGCGAAATTTTTCTTATGTTTTGAATGTTTTCTGATGAAGTATCATTCATAAAGTGTACTGTATTTAACAGTCTTACATGAATGTTTAATAAATGTATTAAAATGTTAAATATATCTTTAAAATAATAGAAACGTAAAATGACCATTTTAAAAGTGAAATCGAAACTTTTCGTCTTTTCACCACAACGCTCGCTTCTGTTGTGATAATAAATCACGTCACTTCCTGTGTTCGGAGAGTTTTTAAAAGCTTATAATTTTTGACATAGAGGTCAATGGGTTAAAATTTTGGTGTCACTGTTTTATTTTTTTAAGCTGAACATTTTGATATATAATTTATGAATATCTTTTATTGACAATGAAAAGGGTCTCCAAGTAAGGAGATAAATTCTGAGAAACGGCTTAAAAGGTATTGATTGCTTTCATTTTACGCTTGAAAGGGTTTGTTATTTTTTTATATTCCACATTTTGTTCTTATTAAAATTTGAGACCAATGTTCCTTTCTGACATCTCTAAACAGACTATTTCAAGCTAACAGGGCAAATATCAGTTGAGAGTAATCAGAATGAACAAGTAGGTCTCATAAAGGAAGTGAATTCACATGGCAATGGGAAGAAAAATGGAACCTCCACAATTCTAAACTAGTTTCATTAATAGAAAAATCAATCTACAAATGAACTGTTTTCATTCACTGAAGAACTACCGAGTGGAGGTTATTTCTCAAACAGACTCTTAACAATTGGGTTTAGTTTCAAATAGCAAATTTTTAAATGACCAACAAATAAGCAAAACAGGGAACGAATTATTTAATAAATGGTGTTGTAAACCAAAAACAAACAATTAGTAGATCCACAAATGAAGAGTTTTTTGCGCAAAATAAAGTTTATCGTCAACACTGTATTGTTATCAGAATCAAAAAAATTATTTGTTGCAGGAGTGTTGTTTCACTTCATTCCTAATCGTTAATTTCTTGACGTGCTTTATTTAACACCGTTTATTAAAACATTCGTTCTTTATTTTGCTTATTTGTGTTTCATTTTATGAATATTTGCGATACGATTTCTCACATCATATTGTGCCAACAACACAAAGAAACAAACACACCTACATTGAATAATGATACAAGACGTTTTTTCTCGAAAACTGTTCATTTCTGGATCAATGTTTATATTAACTTTTTTGTTTGTTTTCATGACTAGAACCTAAGTCTCAATTTTTGACCCACCTTTTGGAATCATCCTGTATACAAAATATCTCATATACATACTAGCCAAAAAACTGCAAACCTGTAAGATTAAATAAAGGTTTATTTAATAAAAATTCGTAATGTTTTAGCCAGTGTGTGTGTGTGTAAAGAGTAAGTGAATATTTGTTGTGTTGTTTCGATTGTATATCACAGATTTTTGAAAGGGGTGGAATTCTGAAAAAAAATGTTTCACCAACCTTTTCACCTCCGCCTCGGTATACACCTGTGTGTTATTGTATAGTAGAGTAGTTTTTTTTTTTGTTTGTATTTAATAGTTTACTATATTAAGAAAATTAAATATACCTTAATGGGATGTTTACGTATTTGAATATTTATTTTTAGGTCAATATTGTAAATAGCTAACAAAATTAATAAAATCAAAACAAAATAATAAATTTTTAAATGAAGGGTTTTCTGTGAGATATAAAAAAAATGATAGCAATGTAACACTGAAAAATATATAATCAAACATATATATATATATATATATATATACTTAATGAAATAGATGCTATTCAATTAAACAGATGTGATAATATTTATTGTAGAAAACAAAATCACCCTTCAAAATTAAGATAAAGAAAATAAATATTAAAATGTAGAAAGGCAGAGTAATTTCATGAATTATTTCTTAAAATGTGAAAGTGGAATTATATTCTATTAAGGGAAGAACAGCAGCTATAATAATTAAAGAAAAATATAATGTTACTGTATTAAGGACCCATCCCTCTAACAAAATCGGAATGAACTAGTTAAATATAATATTTAAAGTAATTTTTCATACAACAAACACTTTGCTATGTTATGTAGTGAGTTTGGGTGGCATAGAAGCCCAGCACTGCGACCGGAGGTCTATTGTACTATGCCACGGAAAGAAGGATAGATGGAGAGAAAGACAGAGAAAGTATGGTGGGAGAAGTGCTGGCGAAATGAGAGAACCTCGAGAAAACCTGCACAGCGCGGATCGTCCACCATCACGAAACCCACATGAGAACCGAACCTCGGTACTCAGAGGTGAGAGCTAGAAACACCATACAACAAATGTGTCATTCGAATAATGACCACATCCCCAAATTAAATGAAATTGATAGGTCTATCAATTAAGGTCAGTTGCCAAAAAAATGACATTAATATGCTCTAAAACTTATCAAAAAACTCATAATAGCACAAAACAGCGTTTGAACATCACCACGGCATCAAATCAGGTTTCGTAGAGCATTTATTGGACAAACCAAGGATACATGTGACCGGAAGAATGTTAAACACTTGGGGAGAAAAAGACAGCAGGTTTAAAATACAATTAAATGACGCTTTTTTGATAAAAAATGTGCTAACAGCTAATGAAATTCCAAGAAAGAAATTGCAATTATTATTTGGAATAATAAATTAAAACCCGAATTAGATTTTGATATTAATTAAATTATTTTATTGTGAATTAAAGAGGTTGAAGGTCACACTTGCTTTGGCATGAAAACACATATACTATCTGAACAGAAATGAAGCCAAGGCAAGGAATATCTTAAATGACACTAACAATTTTTTACTTGATACGATCACAAATAAAACAGAATTTGACAATTAATCCAGTGATTGATTATCATTGGATCCTGACAATCAATGGGGAAGAAATTTCTTCACGGAGGCCCAAACATAGATTTTCCGTTTCAATTACTAATTTTTTTTAGTTTTTATTAGATTCTAATAAATTTTATTCTAGATTCTAAATTTATTAATTCGCTAAGGATATAAATACTGAGAAACGGCTCAAAAGGTATTGATTGCTTTCATTTTACCCTTGGAAGGGTTTGTTGTTTTTTTGTATTCCATATTTTGTTCTTATTCCTTTCTGACATCTCAAAACAGACTGTTTCACGCTAACTTGGCCAACATCAGTTGAGAGTAATCAGAATGAACAAGCAGGTCTCATAACGGAAGTGAATTCAAGTGGCAATGGGAAGACAAATGGAGCCTCCACAATTCTAAACTAGTTTCATTAATAGAAAATAAAATCAATCTACAACTGAACTGTTTTTATTCACTGAAGAGCTTCCGAGTCGAGGTTATTTCTCAAACAGACATTTCACAAATGGGTTTAGTTTCAAATAGCAAATTTTTCAAATTTATTTTAACTATGAAACTTAATTTGTATTTAAAAAAAATATCCTTACTCAAATTTAACCTTTACTGAATTTTATTTGAAAACTCAGGGTGCGAATACTTTTCTCTCTTGTTATTTGCGTTGTGCCTTCGTTTTTGCTATTTTCATAAAAATTCTAATATAGTGAGCGATCTTGATTGTTTGAGATTTACAAATATTCTATATATAAAATAAATTCTTATTTGAAATCAATCAAACGAAAATTTCGCAATATTACATTTAAATTATCTATCTATCTATATGTATATACAGAGTGATACAAAGGTAGGTAAAAAATTGAGTCTTAGATTCCACTCATGAAACCAAACAAAAAAGTTCCTATAAACATTGGTCCGGAAATGAATATTTTTCCAGAAAAACGTATTGTATCATTATTCAATGTAGGTGTGTTTGTTTCTTGTATTGTGTTGTTGACACAGTATGATGCGAGAAAACATATTACAAATATTCATAAAATGAACAACAAATAAGTAAAATAGAGAACGAATGATTTAATAAACGGTGTTGTAAACCAAAAACAAACATCCAGAAATGAATAGTTTTTCGCGCAAAATGTAGTTTGCAGTCAACATTGTATTGTTATAAGAATCCAAAAAATTAATTGTTGTTCCAGCCGTGTTTAACTTCAATCCCTTTCGCTAATTTCTTGACGTGTGTTTTATTTAACACCGTTTATTAAATCATTCGTTTCCTATTTTGCTTATTTGTGTTTCATTTTATGAATATTTGCAATATGTTTTCTCACATCATATTGTGCCATCAACACAGAGAAACAAACACACCTACATTGAATAATGATACAAGACGTTTTTCTCGAAAACTGTTAATTTTTTGATCAAAGTTTATATGGACTTTTTTGTTTGTTTTGATGAGTAGAATTTAAGGCTCAATTTTTGACCCACCTTTTGGAATCATCCTGTGTACAAAATATCTGATATTCAAAATAGCCAAAAACTAGCCAAAAACTGCAAACCTGTAAGATTAAATAAAGGTTTATTCAATCAAAATTCGTAATGTTTTAGCCAGTGTGTGTGTGTAATATTTGTGTGTAAAGAGGAAGTGTATATATGTTGGTATTGTTTCAATGGTATATCACGGATTTTCGAATGGGGAGAAATTCTGAAAGTTTCTTCAACCCTTCTCCCTTCAACCCTTTTTATTTATAAAAATAAATATGCAATCAAACACATATAGATAAGTAGTTAATCAGATAGATGCTATTCAATTAAACAGATGTGATAATATTTAATGTAGAAAACAAAATCACACTTCCAAATTCAGATAAAGAAAATAAATACAATATTAAAATGTAGAAAACATATCCTAAGGCAGAGTAATTCCATGAATTTATTTCTTTGCTTTTGAAGCATTTAAGATATTTAACTTTAAATGGGAAATAAAAAAGCTTGGACACAGGTTTGCTTTCACGCCTTACGCTTATCATTGATGAGAATCTGGGACAGCTTTTCATCCATGTTAGGACTCATCGGCCCGATCTGCCCTCGATGATAAACTCAGAAAGTGAAAAACTTATGGATCCCGCTCCCAGAATTGGGACATTACAAAAAAAAGTATCTAGTACAGAAATAAAAACCTTGGCCTTCAGATTGTCAGGCCCAAAAGGAAAAAATAAAACCAAAAATCAAATAATCGTAAATAAGCAAATGTGCAACAAATCAACATTAAAAAAAAGAGAAATAAAGCTTGCACATAGTTATAGTTAAATATGTAAAAACATACCTACGTGCAGCTTATTTTCTATTTATTTGCTGCAAATTAAATTTGCTTATTTTTAAATTTTAATGATTTTTTTAAAATTTTATTTATTTTTCCGTTCTTTTGTTTCTTTTCTCTTTTTCATTCGAGTCAAATGCCTATTGTTATTTTATGCATTTTGTTTGTAATAAACAGAGCGTAATAAGCTTGAAACAGCTGTCCCAGGGTATCAGTAGGACTCAAAAATTCTCTTTTATAAGGAATTATTTCTTATTTTAACACTAGTTTCTTTGCGAAACGAAATTCTACAAATAAATAAATAATGTAGATGATTAGGAAATTAGTTAAAAATATTAAAATAAAAGAAAAAGAAAATGAATAAAAAAAAATAGAAAAATCTCTAGGAAATTTAAATATTTCTTTTTAAGTTAAAAAAATCAAAAACGATTGTTTTGTTTTGTTTTTTTCAAAAATTACAAAGAACGACTTGGAATATTGCTGTTTATTTGTTTTTTTTTTGTTTGCTTGAAATCGTGCAAATATTCAAACGAAGTCTCCATTTTTATTAATGCTTTCTTTTTTAAATTACAGTACAGTCGGGCCTCTATTTAACGAACCTCTATTTTGCGAATTTCTCTATTTTGCGAACATTTCTATGAAACTAAGAATATTTTGCTAATTTCTTCGTAAAATAACCTCCAAATAACGAAGTGCATTTTCTATTTAATGAACTTTTTCGAGGATACGTCTGAGGGTAAAAGAAGAAATTAACGATGATGGGCTGATTGATGATTATCTTTCACTTGATTCTGAAGTTGAGACCTCGGAAACACTAACTGTATGGGATATTTTGGACAGTGTGAAAAATAAAAACAATACAGCAATGAATTGCGATGAAGATAAAGATGATGAAAATGGAAATGATCATGTTGAAACCCTTCGTGTTATGAAATCTTTCTTGGTTTTTTGCAATAACTTGCATTGGCAATTACATTATCAACGCGTACGAAGTAATTTCCGAAGTTAATAAGTATATTTTTTAATCCTTTAAATTTATAATTTACATTTATATTCTCATTGTAATTTTTTTATTATTTTAAAGTAGAATTAATTAATTTCTAATAATTATTTAAAAATGTATTAGGAGCCCAGCACAGACTAACAACAAACAAATTGCGTTTTTCTGATTCATTTATCGGGGAGGATCAGGTGACAGCTGTTTCGCCATTCTACTGGCTGTTCAGACCTGACCTGCCTCCCCCGATAAAGAATCAGAAAAGGCGCAAACCTATGGTGGAATCACCGGCCAAGCTGGCAGTGACCCTCCAAAGGCAAAAAAGGCAATAAATAAATTCCTGTTAATCCGAGAGGAAAAAACAGAAACCTTCTCCACAACCAGTAGGAGAAAGGAAATAAAACACAAAAGGACAAAGAAACACGGCTTCACTTAAGCATAATAAACAGAAATACGTGCTGATTAAATTCTTTAAAAATGTATTAG
>JAFIDM010066129.1:0-11338 GCA_023159025.1 Thereuonema tuberculata
AAGCTTTCTATTTTCTTTCTAATTTTTGTATTTGTTTCATTATATACAATTTTTACTTCACTATTAATACAGTGTTGTTTGTCTTTAGAATGTTCTGCAATTTCCGATTCCATTACAACACTGTGTTAATAGTAATGGTAACTTGTAATATTTTTTGCTGATTTTTTCTAATTATAATTTTCTTGTTTACAAAACAATTGATAATTGGCAAATTGAACTTTATTTCTTTTTATTTTTAAATTGCTTTTTAGTTTAGTAGCATCCTTCGCTGGCCTGGAATATTCAGAGTTTTGTTTCCTGTATTTATCTCTCCAAAAAAGAAGTTCTCATTGAATAAAACCTTGGGTTGGTTTTTCTCTGTATTGAACCTTGTCCATTATTTTAAGTGGGGGAAAAAAAATAAATACCTTTAATTAAAAAATATGTATATAAAAACATATATTCTAAGACATCCATAAAATCCAAGTGAATTACCGTGCAAAATATGAACCTAGTATATGAAAAGGTATGAGTACTACAATGGCTTCAGAAAAATAGACATTAACTTTTATACAATAGCTTACCTAAGTTGTAGTATGTAAGTCATTGTGATGTCATCTGTATGTGAAAAGGAATAAAGTTTCATACTCACAATACTCAACCAAATATTTACTATTCGTCAACGTCGATAGGCTGGCTTAAATCTATGACAGGGTTCACTCGATTTCGTCATATAGTTCTGGAACACACAGGATCTCTGAAATAGACTTTCATTACAGAGAAAAAGACTACGTCTTAACGTTTATCTAACATAAAGTTTACTCGCATCTCCCAGGGCAACCGACGAGAGATTGTTTTAATCGACGCACACAGCATACAATTGTTTTAAAACGTTGGGCACGTTAATTCACACCCAATTGTTCTTTTTGCTGAACACGAAATAGCCCCTCTTCCGTTTGAATGCGTCAAATCTCTATCAATATAAGTTCAACGGTTGGTGATTAGGTTTAGCTGTTTGAAATGTCTTAAGGTTTGGATATTGAAGGTAAGTGTTTACTCTTTCGGTCCATTCATTTTAACTGTGACAGGCTTTGTCAACAGACTCCATCCAAACCACAAAATGTGATTCGATGTGTTTGCTTCTTGTTATCTCGAATTGATTCTTTGTTAGCTGAATCGTGGATTGGTTGTCACAATATACAGTTGAGGCTTCATCTGACAGTGTCTTGACTTTTAACTCTTCAAGAGTTCTCTTGCAACCAATGACCTCTCGCACGCTGTCGTTACATGCAACGAGTTCACTTTCTTGAGTTGATTGCGATACGACACTGTTTCTTGCTTCTCCAGGAAATTGTGCTGTTCCCTATGAATATTACGGCGCCGGATGTTGATTTTCCGTTCTTCCTGTCTCCAAAACTAGTGTCCGTATATTGGGTCATTAACAATGTAGGTGTCTTTCTCGATATACTGCGTACACCCTTTTCCATCTAACGCTCCTGCGGAAATGAGATTGACTGACATGTCAGGTACATAAAAAGTGTCAGTCAGTTCTACCTTTTGAAATCGATCCTGGGATACTTCAATATTTAGGATGATCAAACCTTGTCCATAAGCCGGAATCGGCATATTCGATGCCCCATATACTTGAGTTGGATTGCTAAATTCTCTGAACATAGATAACATATCTTTGCAATGGCAGATATTACTGCTGGAGGCGCCATCTATACACCAGTCTCTTCGGATATCTGGCTTCTTCTTCTGGCTTTTGGAGCTGCGTCCTGATGCACATCCTCCATTTTGCGTAGTTCGTTCCACTGAACAACAATATATTGCCGGCCATCCTAAATGCTTTACAAATGACTAAGAGTTTCTAACACTCATCCTGAGCCTATTGGATTAAGTCTTCAACGCGCAGTGGAAGCGTGCTGGGCCCATAACCATTTGTAGTATGTAAGTCATTGTGATGTCATCTGTATGTGAAAAGGAATAAAGTTTCATACTCACAATGCTCGACCAAATATTTATTATTCGTCAACGTCGATAGGCTGGCTTAAATCTATGACAGGGTTCACTCGATTTCGTCATATAGTTCTGGAACACACAGGATCTATGAAATAGACTTTCATTACAGAGAAAAAGACTATGTCTTAACGTTTATCTAACATAAAGTTTACTCACATCTCCCAGGGCAACCGACGAGAGATTGTTTTAATTGACGCACACAACACACAATTGTTTTAAAACGTTGGGCACGTTAATTCACACACAATTGTTCCTTTTGTTGAACACGAAATAGCCGCTCTTCCGTTTGACGGCGTCAAATCTCTATCAATATAAGTTCCACGGTTGGTGATTAGGTTTATTGTCCTCCCAATGAATGATGGCCGCCCTGTTTTTGTGAGATCTGCGCATATATCATCGATTAGTCTGGTCAGGCATGTCCGTCTGATTTAATGAAAGGACGCCGCCATTGTGCTATTAATAATCGCTTGTTACTTTGCAAAAGAGCATTGTATTTACAAATAATATATATTTCTTTATTTATATAAATACTTATTGTTAGCAACTGGTATTGAAATAACGCTAAATATTCGAGAGAAGTTTTAATTTGGCGTTATCAATATGTCTTTCTCAGTGAAAACAGACTACGTCATCCATTGTGACAGGAAAACATAATTGATCAGCTACCGGAAGGGCTGCGCAGTTCAAACTTCCGCCGGTCATCTTTCATTTTGAGGACAATAGCTGTTTGAAATGTCTTAAGGTTTGGATATTGAAGGTAAGTGTTTAGTCTTTCGGTCCATTCATTTTAACTTTGACAGACTTTGTCAACAGACTCCATCCAAACCCCATAAGTGACGAGGGGTCCAGATACAATAAAGTCTTTCAAGTTCACTACTGTCATTTTTACTATTTAAAAAATTATAAATAATACAAAGTAACAATTTTTTTTAAATGGTGAAAGGAACTTCCACAAACTTGAAATTATGTTAAAAAAATTTGCACCAAACAATTTAGTTTTGTTTTTAAATTGTTTGTTATAAAAATTCAAATGCACACGTTAAAATTTAAGAAACTTACAGCAAAAATCGCCATTATTACAATTCTCATCGTGTTCTTCTGTGCAACAGCTGGATTGCAATAGTTCCAGATAAACCAGTTTTTCCGGAGCCACAAGAAATTAGCAGCTCTAAAAACCTCCTCGCTGTTTAAAAACGCCTGCAAAAAATGGGAGTTGATACCCCCCACCTTGGCTTTCAATAAGGTACGTGAACGTTCTCCACAAATTTATCGTGCCTTCGTTCAAATCAGGAAAGAAATCCTTTCGCATAGGCTAACGACATTGCATAAAAAAGTCAAGGATTTAACTAGTAACATTAAATTTCTCTCATCTAAATTACAGACCTTCATACCTCCAGCCGAGTTCATCGACATGTTACAGCGAGCAGCTTCATTTCCAGAGAATTTCCATTACCCACGTCAACAAATTAACCCGTTTCAGTATGAAAAAATGGCCTCCAATTCCACAAGTAAATAGCAGAATTGTGAACATTAGTAATCACAATCTATCAATTTTCCAGGAACAATTACTAAACAAGGGACTCAAATTTAATCTACCTTCCACCCCCAAACTGGAGCAAATCATTCTGCCTATAGAATCGGCTCTTCAGAGAATTCCAAAGAACAATATTCTTCCCGGTTTGCGTCCCACCATAGGTAATGTCATTCATAACCTATTACGTCATTCTAATAAACAGTTAATCCATCCATTGGAAATTCAAGCATTAAAAGAAATAAAAGGGATAAATGATTTAAAGATCTTAATGGCGGATAAAGGTGGAAACCCCGTCATTATGAACGATCACCAGTAAATCGGTATGGCCCGTAAGTTCATGGAATCTAATCCCAATATAGTTTTCTTCTCTAACAACGACAAATGCGTTTTAAATTACAATAGAAAAATCTTAAAGCAACTGCAAGCAGAAGGCCATTTATCAGAAGACACCGTTGACAGGCTAGAGAACGATATGTTCAATATTCCCAAATATTATTATTTATACAATAGCCTACCTAAGTGACCAGAGGTCCAGGTACAGTAAAGTCTTTCAAGTTCACCACTGTCATTTTTACTATTTAAAAAATTATAAATAATACAAAGTAACAGTTTTTTTAAATGGTGAAAGAAGCTTCCACAAACGTGAAATTATTTTTTTTTCTTCAACTTTTTTGCCAGCATTTTTTTATTATTTTTATTATTCTTAATTGAAAACGAAGTCAATATAGTTAAAACTAATTTTATTTTGTAATATTTGATAAAAATTACAGAGAAATTTATAATTTGTATCCCAGTATTAGCTTTGAAAAGTTCTCTTTTTCGATTTATTTATTGATTTATTTTAAGTGTTGATTTATTTTAAGTGTTTTATCACAAATATTATTTCGGTAGTTTTGAAAACATTTTTCTTTGTTTTTTATGCTCATGCTCAAATAGAAAATATTCTTCTAAAGCTTTCAATAAACACTTATTGAATTCTATTGAAATGTTTAAAACAGTTTTATTTTTCTTGAGGAATCGAAACCCATTAAAAATTTTTGTAGCATTTAAGACGTTAACCTGCTGACACTACAACATATGTTCAGAGTATTGATGGCTTTAATCAAACCATACACTGACCTTTCAATTCTTTAAGAAATCAGATAAAATTCAAATTAACAGAATTCCTAAATAGGTTTTGTAAAAAACATTCACAATATATTCAAATATTTATTACTTTTACAGCTGTTAATCAATATCATCTTTTTAGTTGTAATATTAGTAATTTCATGATCATTTATTCATTCGAAACAAATCAAGTGAAAACGAGGCTTATTAGTTCAAAGCAGAAATCAAAAAGAAAATTTACTGAAAACAGGAACTAATTCAAGGAAAGCTATTTTATAGTTGATAAAGTAAAATTGATGGTACTAAGGTCTTTCAAGTACAATTTTTAAAAATATCAATATACTACTGTATTAGCTTATACTGGTAATATCTTACTTTAATGAAAAAAATTGGATAAAGAATTAACTCCATTTTTCCAATGGCAAAACCTGACAATCTAAGGTAAATTTTATTTCAGAAACATTTTCAAATTAAATCAACCTTTGGTAATCCGACATTTTTGATAATCCAACACCCTCTCGTTCATGTAACTGTAGGATTATCGCGAGTCAACTGTATATATAATTTATTAGAGGCTGTGATTATAGAAATTACGTGTAAACACTTGCAGGAAAGCATAAAACTGTAGAGTCTTCGCATCTGTAGGAGAACCTTATTTGAGAATATTTTGTTTTCTTCCGTCACATAATCCATCATTGAACGACTTTAAATGGCCATTTAAGTTTAATTTTTCAATAATAATAAATACCTATTTCTGATTTCATCTGATGATCATCCATAGAATAGATTATCATACTTCGAAGAATAACCTTTTGCTCCCCTTAAATGGCCGAGTTACAGCCATTCAATTACTTAAATGGTCATTCAATAGCTGTAACTCTGCCTTTTAACTTTCAAACTTTACTAAATTAGAATTCAATGATAAAATGAATGAAGAGTTCGTTTTGAGGCTATTTTTAATCTTTCATCTGTTCCAATTTATTATATACTCATGGACAAAAAAATTAGCGCACCAAGAAATAATTGCGGGATCGTAACGAAACTTGCAATGAAGGTACATGTCGGGGAGATATGCAAATGATTAGAAATGCAGCGTGATTGCGCATTACGTATAGCCGGTAGAGGGCGTTGAACATCGTACTCTGTGGATTATAAAACAGGTAACCAAAGCTTGTTTGAGTGTGCTGAATCATTTACAAAGGAAGAGCTGAGGTAGATATGCCATTACGCCGTGTTCGAAGACAGTATACGCAGTTGTCGCAGTTTGAGAGAGGGAGAATCATCGGAATGATGGAAGCTGGGTGGTCAGCTAGGCGAGTAGCTCGTCAATTAGGCCGCTCTGATTGTGTTGTGAGGAGGTTTTGGGACCAGTGGACCCGAGAGATGTCATGTACACGAAGACCAGGCTCAGGACGCCCTCGACAGATCAGTCGTCGAGAAGACCGCCACATAGTCAGAAATGCACGCATACAGCCAACTGCTTCATCGGCCGCCATCCAGGTACAGGTAGCACCTTCACTAGGGGCCGCTGTGTCTTCTCAAACCATACGAAGGCGCCTGGCTGAAGGACAGTTGGTATCGCGGCGCCCATTACGTGTGCTGCCCTTGACGCCCACCCATCGACGCCTCCGTTTGGAGTTTTGCCGCGCACGAGGAAACTGGACTGCAGCGGAATGGAACCAGGTCGTCTTTAGCGACGAATCCAGATTCAATCGCGGCAGTGATGACAATCGTGTTCGTGTGTGGAGAGCCCGTGGTGAACGCTTCAATCCTGCCTTTGCTGTACAGCGACACACCGCTCCCACAGCTGGTGTAATGGTATGGGGTGCCATTGCCTACAATACACGGTCACCCCTAGTATTGTTCCGTGGCACCATGACAGCCCAGCGGTATGTTCATGAAATCCTGCAACCACATGTGTTGCCACTCATGCAACGGCTTCCAGGAGCCATTTTTCAACAAGACAATGCTCGGCCTCATACGGCAAGGGTGTCACAAGACTGTCTCCGCACTATTACTACCCTTCCTTGGCCTGCCCGATCCCCAGATTTGTCTCCAATCGAGCATATCTGGGATCATTTGGGACGACGAGTTGGGCATCCCACGAGTTTGAACGAACTAGAGGCAAGGTTACAGCAAATATGGAACGAAATGTCTCAAGACATCATACAGAACTTGTATGACTCAATGCCCGATCGTATCGCATCGTGCATTCGCGCTAGAGGGGGTCCAACGGAGTATTAACTCCTCCGTTCTTTTGCCTTTTTCTCTGAAATAAATTATCCTTTTTCCTTGATTTTCTAATCATTTACTTATATCAAAGTAGTCATTACGTATGTAAATTTTCGTTTCATTTTGACGACTCCTTCTTGGTGCGCTAATTTTTTTGTCCATGAGTGTATATTGTCTATCCAAAATTCTACTGCAGTAATCTACTCTTGAAGCACCGTATATAGAAGGGTAATAGCAGCTAAACAAGGAAAATAATATATCAAGCATCTAACGAAGGTTTTCTTTCTAAAATAACTGAGTAATGCCACATAGGGGTGTGGCTACTTTAAATAATAAAAGCATTAACGTAACAAAAGTTTCCTTGAATGGAAATGACCTTTACTAATGATAAATACGAAATTCTCGTTGATGAAAAATTCATAAACTAAAACTCATTGGATTTCCTGATTTCTGAATGTTTCCAATTTGAGTTATTTTTAACTCAATATGATACTACAGAATGAATTTTATGATATTACAATTTTCGCAATTCAAGTATTAATATTTCAGAGTTTGTAGATTGAGTTAAATAAAATAACTTTCTAAAATTTTTATTCATTACTAATGAAAGCATTAATAATGTAGTATACAGAATTTTAAATATAAAAATTTGCTTTGCTATTTTTATTTTCAAATAACTGTGATAAAATGTTCAGTAATAATAAAAATAAACACAGTTAAGTAAACTAATTAAAAAAATACTTGCAATTTTTAATACTTCGAGAATATTAATACAGTGACGGAAAACGTTGCTATTCGTTAGCCTTCGTCAGTTCAAATTTTTGCTGCTGTGCCAGAGGAAGGAGTCAGAAAGAGCTCTTCATTTAAGAATCATACATCATAGCCACAACCAACTATCAATAATGGAATATCCTATTATGACGTCACCAAGTATCAAGGAAGATGGCGCAGTCGCAACAATTTGAACTGACGAAGGCTAACGAACCGCAACGTTTTCTATTTTCTATCACTGTATTAATATTGTCGAAGTAATAAAAAAAATAAAGTATTTTTAATTAGTTTATTTATCTGTGTTTATTTATATTATTACTGCTATTTTTATTGTTTTTTTTTTAATGAAGATAATATTGATACTCATTACTAATAAAAGAAGATTTTAAGAGTAATTTTGATCAATTACTTCTTTGGTTGCAGTATATGGATAGTGTTTAATTACGATCATTTCAATAACTCTCCTGTTGTCAATATTTTTGACTGAAAAGAATCGGATCTGGTACAGAATACAGCCAATTGCAATGTACAGTGGAACCACGCCATTCGTCTGCCTCGCTATTCGTACAACTCGTTATTCGTCCAACTTTTTCAAGTAAAATTGAACTCACCATTCGTACGCTTGCTCACGATTCGGTCAGCGTGACCTTGTTACTGGCCGCCCCACGCGGTCGTTCAGTTCAGTCTCGTGCTAGCTTCCGTACGCTACGCATCATCCACGCAAGCTTCATGAAACTTTGTGATATTTTATTGTTATTTTTTGTTATTTTTATTGAAAATAGTGCAGCCATGGGTCCAAAAAAGATTACTGATTCAACTAAGCCTAAAAGGAAAGCAGTTAGAACGACAATTGAATTGAAAAAAGAACTTGCGAAGTTTGAAAGTGGAACTCGTGTCTCTGACCTGGCAACGCAGTATGGCATGGCGAAATCAACCATATCGTCTATACTGAAAAAGAAAGACATAATAAGTGAGGCCTATACATTTATTGCTTTCGTAGTTTTTATGTATTTTACGCTTAAAGTATTATTACAAAGGTTTAAATAAGGAATCATCTCTGGGTTCTGGAACGGATTAATCCAATTTACATTATATCTTATGTTTTTTTTTTTTGTTTTTTTTTTTTATTTATTTATATATAATTTGAGTTTTTTACAGTCCTACTAGGGAGATTTCCCTGTCAGTAGGTTCTGGAGTTTAATAGTTACAATCTGATTAATTTATGGTTGATAATATGATGCAATGTACATATAATCTACATATCTACAAAGTATAATCAATAAAATGCAAAAACATCTAGAAACATTCACTCTAATATGAAGGTGCAGACATGTGTATATGTCTCTGTGTATATGTATAATATACACACACAGGAGCGTAAATACACATATGTGCATGTTCAGACTTATATATATTACAGATATACGTTAAAATTATGAAAGTTTAAGAATAAGAGGATATATATTTAAATGTAATTGAAATATTTACTTATAGTACAGATATACATTAATATTATAAAAGTTAAGAATAAGAGGATTTGTATTTAAATGTAAATTTAAAATAGTTACATATGGTACGGATACACATTAATATCATAAAAGTTCAAGAATACGAGGATAAGTATTTAAGTATTACTACTCGCTACAACTTCCTGTTTGTTTTTTGTTTGTTTGTTTTTGTTTTTTTATAACCAATGCTATAGTTGGTTAGGTAGGTGCTTTTAAGGAAGTTCTAGAGAAGTTCTGTACAAAAGCGAGATATTTTCTGGAGTTTGGATTTTAAATATATGTACTTATTTGAGCCATTTTATCTTGTTTTCTCTGATGTAATTAAAGAGTTTTCTTTTTAAGTCTTTAAAATTTGTTAGGTTGGTTAGATTTTTGTCAAATTGATTAAATATGTTTACTATTGTTTTACTTTTTAATCTTAATCCGTAGTTATTTCGGGGTTGTTCAAATTTTGGTTTATTATAGAAGTTGTTTCTGGTTGGATAGTGCGTTGTGCATTCGGTGTTATTTAGAAGAGTAAAATAGTTCTTTAGTGTAATTGTGTATATTATTTTTTGTCGTGGAAATAATATTTTGTGCTTTTTTAGGATATCAAGTTTTTCAGAGCGTGACATTTGCTTGAAATTAGGGAAGATTAGATTTAATATGTTATCTATTGATTTGTCTATTAAGTCTATTTCGTTCTTGTTAGCATGTATCCAGTTAATTATGCCATAGTTTAATGTTGAGTCAACAAAAGCTTTATAAATTAAGATTTTTGCTTTTAAAGGAAAAGAATTTTTAATTTTGTTGAAAATGTAAGTGTAAGTGTTGAGTTTTTTGAGTATTGAGATTATGTGAATATGCCATGTAAATTTATTGTCAATGTGAATACCAAGATATTTGTAATTGTTTATGTTTTCCAATACTTCACAGCTACAATTAACGGTTTGTTCATTGTCTTTGTGTAGACACTCAAATGTGTGTATTTTTAAGCTTGGTATGGTGCTTATGTTTTTGTTTTTAGTTTTGATTACCATGAATTTTGTTTTTGCTTGGTTTATTTCCATTTTGTAGTCATGGGTCCACTTGACAATTTGATCTAAGTCGTACTGAGTTCTTTGATGAATAGTCTCCATTTCATCGGAAGCATTTATTATTATGAAGTCGTCTGCGTAGGCAAACGCTTTGGAGTGTTTGAGTGTCGTGAATATTGTATTCGTATAAATTAAGAATAATAACGGACCAAGATTAGATCCTTGAGGGATTCCTGTTTTTAATTTGAAGAACTTACTTAGGTTGTTCTTAATGGATACCTTAAATTTTCTATTTTTTAAATAGTTACTTATCAATTTTTGTGCGCTACCTCGAATGCCATGTTTTTCTAATTCTTTTATCAGTATGGCATGATTTAAGCAGTCAAAGGCTTTTTTAAAGTCTATAAATACAATGGATAATATTTTGCTTTTGTTTAAATTAGTATTTATGTACTCGTTGAAGTCGTCTAATAAGTTTGTGGTACTGGAATTTTTTTGATAGGCGTACTGGTTAGTGTTTATGGTTTTATTTTTTTCTATGTAATTGTATATGGTGTTTGTTATGTGTGATTCGAAGATTTTGGAGATGTTAGGTAAGATTGATATAGGACGGTAGTTGATTATCGAAGTTTTTTTCCCACTTTTGTAAATGGGGATGATTTTTGCCCATTTCCATTTTTCTGGGAACTTACATGTTTTTATGATTTGTTTTGAGATTTCGCAGATGATTTCTGTATACGACTCGATGTGTTCTTTGATTTCCTCTATAGGTATTTTGTCCAGTCCTACTGATTTACTTGATTTACTTGATTTCATATGTAAAAAAATGATTCGCCATTCGTACAAATCGCCATTCGAACTGCCTCCTGGAATGAATTGTGTACGAATAGCGGGGTTCCACTGTAATATTACGCCTATCATCTATTCGATTTCTTAAACTATCCTTCCAATGTTCTCCAGAAAAGTTTTTCCCCATTAGAATTCACGGATATTACGATATCAAGGCCGGCAGTCCAAGGAACCAACAAAGGCTTAACATTTCTTTTTTTGTGTTGTTTGAAGTTACAAATTCAAAAACAACACGAATAAACTTTTACTCCTAGATAATTATTATCCCTTTATCTCAACTTTGTCAACTTTTAACATTTCAGCGAATAACATTAAAAAAA
>JAFIDM010066130.1:0-11310 GCA_023159025.1 Thereuonema tuberculata
ACGTGATCTGTCTGTAGGTTCTGTATAATATATCTATATTAAGTTATTACAGAATAATTACATAATTTGTTAAAATAATTAGTTATATTACTATACATATATTGTTACTTAGTAAATATGATAATATTCTACTATATAGTAGTGTTAACATTCGTGTATCAATATTAATGTAAATATAATTTATCTTTTTTAATTATCAGATTTCTTTATCGGTTGTTTTTTTTTTTAATTCATATATTGAATAACTTCTCTCACGTGGACATCCAGTCATGATGAAGAGTTAGCTATGACAAACCCTCATGTTGACAGCAACTATAAAGCGAGAATAAACTTATATAATAACAAAATAAGAAAGAAAAGAAAAATAGTTCTATTATTTTATAAATCTTTCCATAAATAATTTAATATCCTTTTAAATTTTGTATTTATTTTCCTTCCTTATTTTTTTCATGATTTTTTCAAATATAAGTTTTATGCTTTATTATTGGCGATAGGATATACAGCAATTTATAATTAGGCTTTTTCGTATGAATAAATTTCGTATGAGTAAATTTCGCAACAATGTTCTTACAAAAAGACCTAATGAAAGGAACAAGAGAACTTCCAAGAAGTCTATTTTTTTTTTTTAATTTCTCATTTCTTTCTGTTTAAAAAAAAAGTTGGAAAAATTGCAAGAAAATGAAGCATTTATGTTTACTTTTGAAAAATTATGATAGAAATGCAAATGGCAATATCGTCTATAAGTTGTAAAGAAATTTTATTTTGTTTTGCTCTTTAATTAGGTATTTCATTTTTTTTTATTTTCGTAAAATTCTTAATGTGAAATTCTAAAAAATGTCTAATTTTTTATATCTTTTAGTAAACTCAGGAACTACTTTGATGACAACACGATAGCTGTTTAGAGGATTTTTATTTTCTCCCAGCAGTCATTTAAGAATACCGCCAAGTTATTAATGGATTCCTTTAACTTATATTTGAATGTGAAATATTCGCAAATTATGGTGAAATGTCCGCCACGAAATTGGAATGACTATGCCAGCCAGATTTAGGATAAGTGAATACTATAAGAGCTAATAATCAATTTACTCTTGAACTGCAGTTGAGATATTGAAAATGTGATATGAACGGTGCCTTATTAAGGAATTTTGTAGTGAATGGATTACGGATAGTGTTGACAATGTGTTTCTCATTTTCAAGTTGATCCTAGGAGGTTTTACTGAAAGGGAACAATGGATTAACTAAGAAACTGTAACATAAATATAAGTGGATTAATGAAAAACACGAATTAGCAGCAATTTATTTCGCTCTGCTTACTGGAAAGGTAAGTTTAAATTTTTATGCCTTCCTGAATGTGTTTGTTTTTTTTTTTGGAAAAAAATTAGACCATTGAAGAATAGAAGATTTAGAAGATTTCCATTTAGAACACCATTCGAATAGCCATTTCGCCTTTTATTCAATTCCATCTGCCAGTTTCATCTACCCCAGTGATGCAGGGGATAAATATCTTAAAAAGCAATTCTTCAAAAGCTAGAATAAATAAACTTTTAAGTAAAAGACAAACTTCGGTGTTCCACTTCTGTTTTTTGCCTTTACTTACTTCCATTACCAAAAACTTTCTCTTGGTAATGAAAGACTGAGGTTTTGTCTTTTTATTATTTTAACTTATTTATATCCTTGTTTTTTGGTTTACTTATAAGTTTTATTCTTTCATTCTTTGGTTTACAGAATATTGAATTTGAAACAACTACATTACTTGATATTTAGACTGACTCATAGGCATGAGCGCCTTACCTGTGTCCGTACATGTAAGGGGCAATTGGAGGGGGCAATTGTTCAACTTAATTCCTGGAAGTTTTAATCTTGATATAATTTGTTTTTCTGTTGGAATTTTAGAATAGTATAGTACATTAATAGAATAATAAAATTTAATAAATATTTGCTGAACATAATAGGTGCCTTCTGAATGAATATTGGTCATCTGACATTATGTAATTATTAATGTAATTATAATGTCAGATTATAATTTTAGAAATTAATTATTCAGAAAATAATGGTAGTCTTTGATAACGATGTCCTATGAGAACGGTGCAGGATACAATAAAATAAGAGGCACAGATGGCCAGAAGTATTCACGTTTTATTTGGTACTTTACAGATATTCAGTATATCCTCGTTTGGTCACTCGGCAGACGTCGAACAGATAGTCGAGTGCAACATGTCTGCATCAATACTGTCTATAATAACTATCGGATGGCCGTCTGCCGAGTGACCAAAGGCAGACATATTGAATATCTGTGAGGTAACAAATAAAACTTGAATATTTTCTCTGTCTATCCGTGTCTCTTATTTTACTGTACTCTGCACCATTCCCAAGCAATATCCTTTCAAATAGTACCATTATTTCTGAAGGACCCTGTACTTTGGTAATTTCAAAAAAGGCGATATTTTCAGTAATCTTTAATTTTAGGCTGCTTTGTTGCTGAAACCCTAATGGTCTCACAGAAACTAATGATCCAATATATTCTGATCTTCCTGTTCTAAAAATGGTGACTGTCACTATCAGAAGCTGAAATGAAAGGTAATTAAATCTGAATTCAGTTTGTAATATTTGCTTTTGTAAAGTGATCAGTCGTTTCTGCTGTTGATCTGATAGGTCCTGAATAGCTTTGCGTGGATTGATCGTCATTTTCCACTCAATCAAGCATCCTATCAATTCGGCTGAATTTTTACCAATTGTAGCATTCGATTGCACATAAATTGCCGTACACAGTGTTTTATGAAGCAGCGCAATATATAAGCGTCGCCCGTTTGCACAGTCTTTGGAAGGCTGAAAACGGTTAGTAGGATTTTTAGAATTGTATAATTACAACTAGGTTTGCAGCTTTCGATCGCATAGTGGTGAACGAATATGCAGCACGAATGGAGACTAAAATAGTAGTGCTAATATTTTAAGTTGGACCACAAATCAGCATCGTATCAAATTTTAAAGAAAACAGTCTATTTTTGCGAGGGATTTCCGATTTCATTTTTGAGGAATGGAAAGATTGGAGACAACAATAAATGTGCTATATTTTAAGTTAGACTATAAATAAAAAAAAAAACTTACCAGTTGTATTAAAAATAATTCATTCGTTTTGGCGATGCCTACAGAAAGACCAACACACAAATAAACAAGAAAATGTTCAAGTTCCTATATGCTTAGCGAATGATAATTATAAAGTTAATGCTAATTTTAGTTCTATCGAAACTCTAATTAAACTATAAAAAACCTCAGAATTTTTGCTATTAGAAATAAATGCGTCTATTGATATTTTATATATTAAGAGATGAATATACACTCTGCCAAAAAAACAAAAACAATACTGCACCCAGAAGCAGCAGTTGAAATGGAATGACACTTGGCATAGACAAAGAGAATGATGATGCAAGTAACTGATTGCAATATGATAGCAAATGGGCCGTTAATTCGGGCAAAACGGTCTCTGTCGTAGAGACCGTTGACAAGACCACAGCCGTAGCAATACGAATGCCTCTGGTGATAGTTCAGTGGACAATTGCAGCTTGAGTGCAATCTGTGGCACAACTATCTGAGACGGTGCCATATACCGAGTTTCGTCGTTCCCGGATCATTCGTTCTAGGTGTGCTAATTGGCTAGAAAAATGTTTCAAGAACAAACAAAAAAGCGATATACATACATCGGACATACTAAAAGCTGAGAAAGTGCAATGTCCCAACTGTGAAGTTCGGTGATGGGGGAATAATGTTTTGGGGGTGTTTCTCATGATATGGCGTGGGACCATTCCATGTTGTTGCAGTAACCTTGAATTCCGAAGGCTTCAAGAACATTTTAGACAATCGGGTTGGTCCTATTCTCTGGCAAATGTTTGGAAATGACGATTGTTACTTTCAGGATGACAATGCTCCACGCCATGTTTCAGTCTCTGTCCAGCAGTGATATATGGAGATGGCTGTAAGGCGGCTTCCGTGGCCTGTTCAGAGTCCCGATCTAAACTCCATCGAACATTTATGGAAAGAGAGTGTCGATTGAGGGCCAGGGAACCACGTCCGACATCTACAGCTGCACTGGCCATGTTCTTGAAGTGAGAATTGACAAAAATGCCCATAGCTCTGTATCAAAACCTTGGGGAAAGCACACCCCGCAGGGTGGCTAATGTATTTTCAGCACTAGGGAGTCCATACTGCTATTAAATCAGGTATACTTTCACGTGTTTCCAGTAACGCGTACTGTCCGATCTATTACTGCAGGGTAGTGTAAATATATATAAAGGAGTATATATATAAAGTTGCTAATGTACGAAGGTCGATCAGAAAGAAAGTTTACAGCCGCTAAAATTTAAATTAGTTGATGAACAATCCGATCCAGAGTTGCATAGCTCAGTGCTGCGTGGTCTTTCTCGTGTTTGTCAATGTACTGATTGCTATCATTTCAAAATGCGATGCACTTGGATAACTGGTCTCCTATTGAAGTTCGTGCAATTAAGCTCTTTCTTTGGGCACAGAGACAGTCAGCAGCTGAGATCCATCAAAGCTTATCGAGATGTACAAAAACAGCTGTCAATATTACACGTGTCGAGGAACTCATTCTAAAACTTTTATGTGGCTGGGATGGACAAACTGATTAAATGTTGTGACAAATGCTTCAATCGCCAAGTTGATTTTGATTATTTTTCTACAAATAGTGTATCTGTGCCACTTTAAGGGCACCATCTCATTTTCTTCCAATAAAGGCTTGCTTTTCGTACACAGGCTTTGTAAACTTTTTTTCTGATTGATCTATGTAATAACACTTATACTACTTACTTGTAGAAAAACTAATGAAGAATTTCTTTAGTAAATTTTGTTCAGTCTTAATTAGAATTTTTTGATGAAACATTTTAAGGAGCACAAAAAACCTCGGATCATGAAATACACAAAAAAAATATTTCAGGAAAAAATTTCTTAACGTACTAGAATTTTTATGAAATTGGAAAAAAAAATACAGTTGTCGAATTGAAATTTCTCAGGTAAACATTGTTATACTGGTAGAATGAAGTTTTCCATAAACTCAAAAGGAAATCCGCTGAAATTTGTTAAATTAATGTTTATAGTGGAGTTTTTCAAGTGGTGTTACTAATGATCGGCCATATTTTGCGAAGCTAAGCTATGTACAAGCCTTTTATTTCTTTAAGAAAAATATCTAATTTATGATTCTGTTTCGTACAAACATATCTTCCCTAACTTGATTTATGTATCTTGAAAAAGCGGAATCATAACATGGAAAGGTTCTAATTTTTCATTTCTTTATCTTTTTCAGTCAGAGAAACAAAAGCTTAAGAATAGAAGATCCCTTACGTACTGATTGATTTATCTTCTTCGGGTGGGTAAATGATAACACATTATCATATTTGTTCATCTGGAGTTATATTGATTTAATAAATTTGTACTTTGAAAAATCTTCAATTTGTATTTTCTTCTTTTCATGTTTAGAAACCCATTAAGTGACTTGCGTAAAGTTCCCAGTCATATTATTCTTATTTTAATTACTATTTACACGTTTTAAAATTACATTATTTCTTCTATTTCATAAAAAGAATGTGGTAAACTCGATGCCGTTCCATTCATAAATAATTAATAATAATTAAATTTTTAGCCTATAATATATAGTAATATCTAATGAAACTAATATATACATCCTTCACATTCATCACTGAATAACTTATAATGTTTCTTATAAACATCTATGCTCCCATAACTACAAGACTTAAAGTTAGCTGTCGACTGCCAAGATGGTGGCCAAGAGCAACACCGCACTTATTACAGTACTGCCCACATATGTGTCTTTGAATAATGCCATATTCAACTGGAACATTCTATAAAGTATTTAATTACATTCATTACGTTCATCAGTTCATTTCATGATTTTATAATCAACTCAATTTTTTTCTTCGATGTTCTCTTTGATAAAAAGGTTCCTTTACATAAGTTATGACTTAAATTAAAGGTGGATTTGAAAGATTCGGTATAAATAGCCTGAAATATACTTTTTTAGCCTATAATCTCAGACTATATTCTCAGTAGACGCGAGTTTACTGATATCATGTGTTGATACAGTTAAATAGTTTCATCATGTCAATTGTAAAAATATTAACAACGATGAATATACTATTAACAATGATTTTTACCACAATTTTTAACTGATGTTCTGATATTTTTAACTGTCCACCACAAATTACGAAAAGCCCATAAGCTCAGAACAAATGTTTCACATATAACCTCTAAGCGAAGTTAAGTTAAATTTGTGGATTAATGATATCAATCTTTAATGCTGCCTTCATCCCACTGGTTCGCAAAAAAAAAAACAAAAAAAAAACGATGTTGTATCCCTTATCCAAATGGATCATTTCCGTAAAAGCAAAAATATGATAAATTCTTTTCTTTGTCTTATATTATAAGTATATATTTACAAATACGACAACAACGTTATAACTTTAATTCATTATAGTGTTCTGTGTAGCTGATTGATCAGCAACCACAAAATTTGTTTTATCTCTTACAGTCAATAAGTAACTGGGGTTATTTCATATAAAAAATAACTCAATATATAGAAGAGAAAAAAATCCAACATTAGATCATTAGAGTAGTGTATTATTATAATTATAAAGACAGTTTTTAGATTTGCTATTAAAATAAGCAATAAGTAAAGACTACGTCAGGGTAGATTGCCAAATGAATAAAAAATTTTAAAGCTCCCTAAACACTTCCATGATGTTTTACATTAGCATGGAAACTTCACACCCGAGAATTGCCGAAGAAAACTCTGCATCATTATAAGTTAGTGTTGCCATAAGTGTTTCTTCTTACAAGAATAAGCACTTTTTGATTTAAACGTTATTTATTCAGTGCCTCAGAATATCCCAGAAAATGTTTTAATTAAAGCAAATGTATATTTCATTTTCCTTTCTGAATTTCTTCGTGCTTACTTTCGAAATATCTGTTTAATCTCGAGAATTCAATCAGCAACCCCATTTGAAGCCTAACGATTCCAGTTTTCAGACCGGAATTCTGCATCCATGAAAACATTGTGAAAAGATTTTCTCAATTCGTGAATATCTGTTTCGTAATCATATAATTCTAATTATAAGTTACTTGGAATGAAACAGTTACAAATATATTTGAACTTGTAAGTTTTAGGTTTCGTACAAAGGTGCACTTTGCTATGAGATTGCTGCTTCACATGGAAAGCAATTTACTCCACATACTTAATGCTTCTTCTTTTTACATAATTTTCTTGAATGATAAGTCTCAAACGATCTTTAGAATCTGAGATGAGCTATAACTCTGATACTCATGCGTTAGAAATTAGAAAGACGTGGAAAAATATATATCATTAACAATTGTTAAAAAATGTAGAGTGTTAATAACACATTAATTTGATAATAAAATTACTCACCACTTTTTCTGCTTTGTAACAAGGATTTCCTTGATATGTCTCGAACTCTTAGAAAGAACATTTCAGAACTAGTGCTTTAAGCAATGTTGCTAATTGTCACTCTTTTCATCCTTCGATATTTTTGCTTTCATAAATATTAGTGATAAAAATTATTGGTGGATTTTTTTTTATGATGTAGTTTCGTTTAATTTATTGGTTTGCATCCAGAAAATCAAAAACTTTGAAAAGAAACTCAAATTACAAGTAAATATAATATTAGTAAATCCTTAAGAATTGCAAGGCAAAATCTTCAATGATTAATGGTTAAATATTCTTACAGGCAAAAAGTTTTGGAGTTATTTGTCTCCTATTTTATTTTAAACAATAGATGCTATGCCAATCTTATTAAACTGCATCTTTTTAGTTTGATAGTGGAATAGATTTAATGAAATTTTGGTCAAACATATGGAAATATCTTATTTTCAAGCTTAGATAATATCCACAGCACTATCAAGGGAATTAAAAGCTAATATTAGCTAATATTCTATTAAAAGCTAAGAATAGAAAATCGAATTATTTATTTTTTGATCAACAGTTTCTAGTGACTAAAATTCCCAAATAAAAATTTCATGTATCTTTGTACGATACTGAAACTTACAAGGTCTAAGTTATAATAGGCTGGAAAGGGCCTATCACTTTTAACAAATAGTGCCTCGAAACTAAAGTTTTTCTCTTGTTAAAAACTTCTTTACGAGAATAATCAGATTTCTGTGGTAGAGGGAAAAAAAATGCACACGAAGCTTACTGTTTGTTAGTGGAAACGAGAGCTCTTTAAAACGTAAAGATCAATACGAACAACTAAAAACCTAAGGAATTTTACAAATAAACTGTTTGTAACTGTTTTTGGCTATACTTCGAATCAATTCAATTTCCGACTGAACCAACCAATTCACATTTGATATCTCAATAAAATAAATTTATATTAATGATAAATTTTATTTCATTAGTTTGTTATGAGCACAATGACAAACTAACAGCACACATAAATAGCTTAATTTATGTATTTTAGTACAGTGCTAAACTAAATATAAACATAGGAAGACGTACCAATATTAGAGAACGAGTTCAAAAGATACAAATCTAATACTAACCTTATAAATAAAATTAAAATGAAAAAGTAAAGTTATATGAAAAACGGAAAAACATGAAAATGCACAATCGTTTGCTTTCACGCCTTAGAGCCATCATCAACGGGAATTTGGGACAGCTGTTTCGTCCTTAATAGGACTCATCAGCCAGATTTACCCTCAGTTGATCAAGCTCAGAACCTTGATCGTCGAGGCTAAATCTGGCTGATGAGTCTTAATAAGGATGAAACAGCTGTCCCAGATTCCCGTCGATGATGGCTTTCCGTTTTTCATGTTACGTTTAATGCGCGCTAAAACTTCTTATATGTTAAAAAGTAAAGTAAAAAACAATTAAAAGTGAGAATTTTAAAAAAATGTTGTTAAAAAGACAACATCTGAGTAAAAGTATCTGAACATCTCTTATTTAGCATTAGGACTTCTATTAATGATGCTTTCGTCAGTCCTTTGATACGACAGTTTCATTCTTCTGAAAAAAATTTCTGTCGCTTATAGAAATATTACAATGAGAATTACTACGATTCCTCTATAACAGTGTTCGTGGTGGAATGCCATTCCAACTCCTATATGCAAACGTCGAGGCAATCCGACCTTTTTTCAGATCGCCATTTGTTTTTAAGTATCACTTCGTAAATATGAATGAGTATAGACCTATAAATGGAGATTCATGCTCTGACATAAGTCTGCGGTTGATTAAAAGTTAAGCCAAGCATAGAACATTATATAAGATTACATCGGATGGACAGACATAGAATTTTATTTTAGGGATAGGAGATTCTAGTTTTTTTAACAAAAATAACAACAACAACAACAAAATCCTTCTCCAAAATTTAGGGTTTAGGGGTGGGGCTTGAGGCTGCTACGTACTCATACAGACAAAGGGCGGTGCGCACAAAACTTTCGTTAACTTTGATGATTGTCAAATCTACCATCAACGGACATTTTCTGTTCACCAACATTCGTTAGGGACCAACATTAGTTGTTAAATCACTGATGAGTCGTCAAATTATAACAGCTGTTAAACCACTAACGAACGTTGATGCGTAGAAAATGTCAGTTGATGGTAGATTTGACAAAGTTAACGAAAGCTTGGTGCACACTGCCCTAAGGTAACTAAAATTACCTTCTGTTTGAAATTTTCTTTCACTGTTAATATTTTCTGCAATTTCGAGAATAAGAATTAAGTATCATTTCGTAAATTATCAAGTTTCACGCTCTTTTAATTTTGATCATGAAAATCTGTTGTGTAATTTGTCCGGTGATAATCAAGTTAAAGAACAAGAAAGAAGGATAAACTTTAAGAACTACAAATCGTTAAGAAAGGAGCGTCTCTAGAGAAAGAAAAGCTTGGAAGAATATCATGAAATAAACCCCACCAACTCAAGAAGAAAGAAATAAGAGAAAACTCTAAAGGATAAAACATCTCATTGAAGCAAAGACGGGAAAGAAGTTGGATGAAGAAGAAATGGCAAATTGGGACATGGAGAAGAAAATTACCAAGCGAAAGAACACGTAGAAGGCAGGAGAGAGAAAAAAAAACACACAGGAAAATAATAAAGCTGAAGAAAATACTTGAATGCAGTCAGACCACGATATAACATTGCTATTTTCTCAGAGCTTTTGATGACAGAATATTAATGTCTATTTTTCGAAGATAGCTTTCCAAACAAGTAAGTAGAATTATTATGTATTCTATTCAATGAACACTAAACTTGAAGATTAATTCAAAGAATATAGGACAATTTAAGTGTGTAGGAATGGTCAGAAATAGTCTTAACGCTCTTAGTCAGGCTCTTTTCAAGAAGATTCGTAAAATTTATATATTTTTTAGTTTATTTTTTTATTTGTCTAGAAATGAAAACCAAAGACTACACATAAATAGACAAATATGCCTATGAATTATCAATAAAGGGAATCGGGAACGGCCGTTTCGTGCTTATTGATGACTAATCAGTCAGATCCACCCTTCCACTGTTAACAAACAAAGCCGTGATTTGTTTATTTATGTGCAGTCTTTGGTTTTTCATTTCTTAATCATTTTCCTGCACGTTAAATTTGTTTCTGTTTGTTTTGTTTTTTTTTGTTTTGTTTTTTTATTTTTCTTTTTTTTTATATGTTGTCTTGAACAAAATTTATTTTTCATTTTTAAAATTTATAAAAATAACTTATAATTTATTAAAATTTTTAAAACATAAAAATTATAATTTTTCGTAATTTAGGAAAATGATAAAAATAAATGTTAAAGATCTTTAAATAAAGTTGTTTAGTATAAATTAACTTTATAAAAAAAAAAAAAAAAAAAAAAAAAATATAAATTCTTATAATTTCTTTTTCAATCTGATTAACAAGATCTACACAAGATTTCACAATTTTCTTTCTATATCAACCATTTTGGACAATATATCTTTTAATAGATGTGATTATAATCTGTGATTACTGTAAATTATTTAACTAACGTCCACAGATTTACCTAATTTTAGCATTGATTTCATAGAGTTTTAAATCTTTATTTTTAGCTTAGTTATTACCGATACATTAACAATAAATAATAATATTTAGTAATGTTTAAACCATTAATTACCGTGAATTTGTCATTAATCATAATGCTCGCGGCTAGAGTTGAAACTCCCAGAATGAAACGGAGATTATAGATTTTCCTTTCCTGGCCGTTCGCTAACATTCAAATAGGAGAGAAAATGGCGGTCGCTGCTTCACATTCAACATTTCGACGAGGAA
>JAFIDM010066132.1:0-11232 GCA_023159025.1 Thereuonema tuberculata
TCGCACTTATTAGTGCTCATCAGCCAGCCAAACTCCACCGATAACATCCACCGGCTCTTGGGAGCAAGAGCCGGTATGGCTAAAGTTTCGCACCTCCTGAGCATGTTATCGGTGGAGTTTGGCTGGCTGATGAGCACTAATAAGTGCGAAACGGTCCGTCCCAGTCTCTTCACGATGACAGCTCGAGGTTGCGAATCCTTGCGTAGTTTGTGCGTGTCCATTGTGTTTTTAGATTGTTCCCTCCGCACGTTAAAGAAAGTTTAATAATTTTCTATCAATTTTTTTTTTGTTGAATTCATCTAGTAGACTTCCCAGAAATCAAGCTTTTTTGTATTTACATCTTTTTAAATTTCAGTTAATAGACAATAATTATTAAATTGAACTTTTCATGTTTTTTTTTTTTTGGTCCAGTAAAATATTCCTTAATATTAATACAATAGTTTAACAATAGAAATCAATGAACAGAAAGTAGAAGTGGATTTAACTTCATATGAGTTTCGTGCGGCCCTTGAAAATCTTGTAAGTCTCACCACGGAACTGATATCAGGAAGCAGTGATAACTTTGGATGTATTCATCCAGTAAAAATCACGTATTTCGAATGACACTATTTTGGAATTAAAGAAAGAAAATTTAAAACAAATAAATAAATGAATAGAAAAGTGAAAATATTCCTTTAACCTCCTGTAAGCAGTTATTTTACGGAGGCTACTTCTTCCTGAATTTTGAATTGACAATCGCGAATCTATATTTTACACATGTTATTTACTTATTTTATATTGGAGTCGCAAAGGAAAGACTTCGTAGTTTATGGAAAAAAAACAACAATATTTTCACGGGAATTTTACATACAAGTAAGTCTGGTCAGTGTTGAAATGTGTCTTGTTTTTTGTTTTGTTCTATTTCTATTCCCAACTGTATTTCTGTCTGAGATACATTAGTAATTATCTTAGTCAAGATTTGGTGATTTCTGCTCACTAATAACTTGAATAAATCTTTTTTTGCAGTACTCAAAAGAGATTAATAAGTTCAGTCACTCCAAATCCACTTCTTTTTTCTTTCTTTTCTTTATTCTTTCAGAAGATTGGGCCTTTAATTAACATATATTTTTACAAATATTTACAAATGCTGGGAAAATATACATTTTCTAAATATATCTTCTTCTTCTTCTTAGCCTGGTTCAGTCCACTGCAGGACATAGGCCTCCCCCAATTTCCGCCACCTTCTTCTATCTTTTGTCTCTCTCCACCATCTTGCACCCCTGAATTTCTGTAGGTCATCTCTCCATCTCTTTTTTGGGCGTCCTCTTTTTCTCTTTCCATTTCTTGGCTGCCATTCCGTTAGTAATCGAGTCCATCTTTCATCATTCATTCTTCCCAAATGCCCTGCCCATCTCCATTTAGAATTTTTTATTACTTCTATAAAGTCCTGTTTGTTTCCTTATAGTTTCATTTCTTATTTTGTCCTTTATAGTTATATTTAGCATTCTCCTTTCAAGTTTCCTTTGTGACACTCTTAATTTCTCGCATTGTCTTTCTGTGGTGTTCCAAGTTTCACTGCCATATGTGAATACAGGGGTAATACATATGTCAAATATTTTTCTTTTCAGACATATTGGGAGATCACCTGTAAGGTATTCCTTAAGTGTCCAAAAGGCTCTGTTACCTTGAACAATTCTTCTATTGATTTCTCGATCTTGTCTATCCTTGAAGCTTACAATCTGTCCAAGGTAGATGTATTCATCTACATTTTCAATTTCTTTGCTTCCTAAATATATTTTTTCTCCTTTATTATTCTTTTCCATATATTTTGTTTTATCAAAGTTTATTTTAAGTCCAACCTTAGAACTTTCCCACCATAGTTCATTTATCATGGTTTGCATTTCTTTGTTCGATTTTGCAATAAGGACAATATCATCTGCAAATCTTAAATGATTTAAAAATCTGCCATTTATGCTTAGTCCCCTTTCTTCCCATTTTAGATTTTTAAATACTTCTTCTAGTATAGCGTTGAATAGTTTTGGAGAAAGTGGGTCTCCTTGTCGAACTCCTCTTTGTATATTAAATGGTGAACCTAGATTTTCCAACTTTATTGAAGCTGTTGCTTTTTCATAGATTTTATCAATTATTCTGGCGTATTTTCCTTCAAGTGTTTGTTTTATTATTGCTTGGTTCATCTCATTGTGATGTATTGAATCAAATGCCTTTGTGTAGTCTACGAATACTAAATGAACCTCATTCTGATATTCATTTGATTTTTCTATCAGCTGATTAATTGTGTGAAGATGATCGATGGTGGAAAATTTTGATCTAAAACCTGCTTGTTCAACTGGCTGTGCTTCGTCTAGTTTCAATGTTAGTCTTTTTAGGAGTATTCTTGTGAATAGTTTATAAACTTGAGATAGGAGGCTAATGGGTCTGTAGTTATCTATATCATCTCGATTCCCTTTTTTATGGATGAGAACAATAACAGCATTATTCCATTGCTCTGGAATCTCTTCTTTTTCTATTATTTCATTAAACAAGTCTGTTAGGGATTTCCACAGTATTTCTCCACCTTCTTTTAAATGCTCCGCTAATATTCCATCCTGACCAGGACTTTTGTTATTTTTCATTTCTGAAATGGTGTCTATTACTTCATCAAGCAGTATTTTTGGGATTTCCTCATTGCACTTTTCATTTGTTCGTTCAATTTGTACGTCTTGGTATATATTTGAATAGAATTTTTCGCAAATGTTCATAATTCCCTTTCTATCATATATTATCTCACCTTTTGTGTTTTTTAGACAAGGCATCCAATTTTGTCTTCTATTAAGTTTCTTCCTAGTTACTTTTAAAGATTTATTGTTTTCAATAACTTCTTTTATTTTATTTAAGTTGAAAGACCTGATATCATTTCTTATCTCCTTTCTTACCAATTTTCTTGTTTCTACAAATTCTATATTTTCTCTCGTTCCAAGAGTCTTCTTTTTCGCATTTCTTCTCTCTTCTTTATTAGGTCTTTTGTATTTTGGCTGAGCTTGCTGGAATTGTTTTTAGTATTTTTAAAGGCTTTAGACATTTCTTCATTTGTTTTTTCAATTGCTGAGTAAATATTTTCCATTTTTTCAGTTGTCGATGTATATGCTTTGTCTACGAGTAGGTTTAATTCTCTAGATAGATTCAATTTGAAAGTTTCTCCATGCATATGTATTGTCTCCCCATTTAAGTTGAATTTCTTTCTTATGAATTTTCTTCTTGCTCCTGTTACTACTTCTATTTTTGCTCGTAACATCCTGTGATCACTGTCAAAATCAAATTTATTTATTACTGAGACATCTTTAATTATTTCTAATTGGCTACTGAGAATGAAGTCTATTTCATTTTTAGTTTTTCCATCAGGTGATTTCCAGGTCCATTTTCGAATTTCTTTTTTCTTAAAAAAAGTGTTTACTATAAAGAACCTGTAACTTTCAGCGAATCCTGCTAATTTATGTCCTCTTTCATTTCTATTTCCTATTCCAAATTTTCCAACTATTATTTCTCCATTATCTTGTTTGCCTATTTTACTATTGAAATCACCTATAATTAAGGTCCAAGTATATGAGTCTGACTGTAGTCTTATACTATTTTCTAATTCTTCATAGAACTCATCAACTACTTCATCAGGGTAACTGGAGGTTGGAGCATAGACTTGATAAATCTTCATAGTTTGTGATTTATTTATTCTTAAAGTCACTGATGTAATTCTAGAAGATATTGGTGTAAAGTCTTTAATCATATATTTCAATTTTTTCTTAATCATTATTCCAACTCCTCCTTGTCCACCTTTTTCTCCAAATGTATGTAGTATATAGTCTTTTGTTTCTATTATGTTGTTTCCTTCCTTTCTCACTTCTGACAGTCCTATAATATCCCAATTAAGAGATTTGAGAGCATTTTCAAATTCTTCTAGTCTGTCTTCTCCCAGTAGGGTTCTAACATTGTAGGTGCAAACGTAAAGTTTAGTTTTTGATCTAAGTGGAGGTTTTCTCAATTTTTCATCAATTTCTGGCCTTCCAGATGGATTTAAGCTAGAAATGTCATTTAATTGAGAAGTGGTCATTATCGGTAGAAGTGAGTGCCCATTTCGGCCTTGGCTGTTGTGGCCTTTCTTGTTTTTTCTCTTCATTTGGGGGGAATATGGTCTAATCTCCCATGCTGACCAAACGGGTTGGGAGATGCATTTTTAACCTTCTGCCAGGTTCAAATTAGGCCGCTTCTAACCTGAAGAACAGACGCCTTTTGCTGCCGCTCCACTGGAGTACAGACGCAGCATCGAAGAGTGTCACCGTTGATCTTGAAGATTCTTCCGCCGACCTCTTCGTCCCCATAAGTCCAGTTCTTTACCTCCTCGTGGTGGCGGACGGGCAACGTGATAAAGAGGTAGCCTGTGGGTTTCCCCGGGATCAACTCTGTAAGCGGCTAAATTTGAACTGGCGAAGAGGTCGAAGAGGTCTAAATATATAAAAAGTATAAAACGTGGATAAAAGTACAGCCTTCACACAAGTATGAAACAAACACTAAAAAGTCCAGAGCTTTCGCCCCCAATGTGACGGGGCTTCTTCGGTGGATGTAATCCTATGAGCTGGAAATGACCGTTATTTAAGGGGGAAGAAACCAATGAGACGCTGTGAAACCGACGGTGGGCAGGTCGGAATCCTCATGGCAGTCACAGAAACCAATCATGCTGAGGTGACGTGCTAAGGAGATGTCAGCGCCAGCAAGCGGTGATCACAGAACCTCAAGTGATTTTAGACTGAAGTGAGCACATGGCAAAGTTTGTAAACAAAACAAACAATATTAAAAGACAAAAAATAAGTTAATAAGAAATAAACAATGAAACAAATAAGGAATAATAATAAAAGATATAAAAACAATATAAAGAATGATAAACTAACAAAAAATAATGAAAAATTTAAAATAAAAAATAAAAAAAATAAAAAATGAAATATAAAAACTAAAAAACTAAAAATCATATTCAGCACTCGTAAAAACTTAAGTATAAAACATGAGTATAAAAAACTTAAGTATAAAAATTTAAACAACATTGATTTTCAGTAAATATTACGCGAAACATTTCTGAATATTGTTGGAGAGATTCTCTAGTTTATCGTAAAGCTTTTCTAATAAAATTCAATAAAAATTCAGAAAATATATATATATTTTTTTTGGATTTGTTTGTTTACAGTGTATATTTATGAAGTTTTAAGTACTGCTGTAATCCTTTTTCAATTGTGAATTAGTTCACAAATAAAGATCGCTACGTACCTGCTTTACGCATATTGACGATCATCATTCCTTTTCAAGGTTGGGACGCAATTGACAGTTACTAAATTACAGATCGATTTAAATAATAGAGGTGAAGCCGACGCACTTGTAGACGAGTAGACCTACAAGTCTACAAGTGCGTCGGCTTCACCTCTGTTATTTAAACTATGATTAGCGCACGTAAAAAACAGTTTTTTAAATTACAGATCGGTTTGACGAAATGGCTTATGCTAAATGTGGACAGTTTCGGACTTCACCACAATTCGATCTAATTAATGCAAAAAAAAAAAAAAAATGCAATAGCAACCTCGTAAAGTATTATTAGCTGATATCTCTAGAACCACAGATTGCAATGCGCTTCATCTGTGAAGAACAAATAAATATTTCCTCAATAGGCCTCCGGTAGAAATTCCTTCGTTCCCTTTATGTGTGAATTGGCTTCCATTAAAGGATTTGCAAAAGCTCTGAGTTGAGGATCTCTTTGTACCACTCTATAGGCCGCGATTGCCAAACGCTTTCTGTCCCCAGGCGCTTGTACGTCAGTTGTGGAACGAAACACGACCGAGTTCCGGGTTAAGTGTCCTCAAGAAGCAGCGCTCAACAATACCACGCGGAAAAGTCAAACGATGGACCCTACAGTGCCTTTTGATGGCTGGGTCTCATCTCAGATTGATCTGTTGCTATCCATTCCACGTCAGTCAAAACAGAGGTTGGAGTTCTAAAAGTTCAAGATACAGCTTTTCCAGTTCCGTCAGTGTCCGAATAATGCGTGAAACTTTACAAGAAATAAGTATTTGAATAGATACGTTTTTCTGATACCGAAATTATTTAAATGAATGGGAGAACGGAAGGTAAGGATTTTAGAATTAGTTTTAGATCAGTTGTAATCTGAAATAAACGAGGGAGATGATAGTTTTCTATGTAGGAATTTGAAATGCGCACATTTTTGGAATGCAAAATTTTGTAGTTAATTCTTAAGAATTATGCCTGTTATTTTTCAATTAATGTATAACATGTTATGATAAACTGCCATATCTAAAACAGTTTTGATTGTGTGTATATGTATGTGTGTGTGTTTTTATGAATGTTCTAAATTCGCAGGTAAATTATTTTCGACAAATGTTTAGATAATGACGCGATAATTTTGTAACATTACAAATATTTAATACTTGAGGTTATGATGAAGTGCCATCTGTCGGCGAGTAGAGAGATTTTGAAATGATTAAAAAATAAACAGAATTAGGTTATTTAGGTTAGAATCAGTTAGAATATTAGGTTAGAATCGGTTATGGAATTAGGAAATATTAGCCAAAAGTGGAAGGTTGAGTTTAGAGTGAGCCGCCTTAATTTCTGTAAAGGACTGTACTAAAATGCTTTTTTTTTTTTTTGCATTAATGAAAAATCCGAAATCATTGTGAGGAAGCAACAGATTTCTTTTCCTTGAATAATTGTTGTCTAAAGTTCACTTCGTCTTTCATCTTCTTCTTCAAAAACAGAATCTCGTTCACTTCAATATCAATCAACTGATTGATGAAGCAAAGGACTGAGAAAACTGTTCTTTTTAAAGTTAAGTGCATGGATAGCCTCACTGCTATTTGATTGATTGGTTGGTTGAGAAGAGTATCTCTTACTCTCACTGTGGCCAGAGTCAGTGGCGATCTAAGTATATTGTAAAAAGTCCATTCAGATGTAGACCTATTTCAAACTAAATTGTTTCGATGATCACTTTCCAAATTAATAAGATACAGACACGTCAGTGCTTTATCAAAGGTTTTTTCTCGTTTTCTCTTTCTTTCTATCTTTTTTTTTTCTTGCCTTTTTCTTTCTTTTTTTTGGGTTCCGTCATTGGTCAGAGTAGACATAAAGTTTATACACTTGTACCAGTTTAGAGAAATTCGGATTTGTCATTTTTATGGTTTGAAAGTTACAATCTATTATAAAGATCACCGATGGAAATAAATTATAATCAATATTGAACGTAAATTAAATGTGAGTTTCATTCAAAGCGACCTTTTTTCTCATCTCATGAGTTGTAAATGTTTATTCCTTTTCGAATTTAACAAGAAAATATAAAATTTTGTTTATGAAACAATTAATCAATTGTTTATTAACAATTAAGCCGAATGATGAAAATGGAAAAGAAAAAAAAACATTCTATATTTGTTGTACTTTCAGATATTTGATGTAGAAAATCACACAAATAGCGATTAAGGATAAACCCACTCTCATCTAGCTTTCCAATTTATCTACGATTCTTTGTATTTATGTAACGATGTCTTCGAAGGATGGAAGGGAGATTAAAATAAAAAATTCTTTTATTGTTATAGTAAAAGGGGAATGTCAAAAATTTTATCTCAAACAATAAACATCCCTTATGGTCATCCCCCAAAGAGCCTAATAGATATCCTCCAACAAATGTTAGTACTTTAAATGATAACAGAGTACAATTTCATTTAGAAATTAAGTTAATTTTAAACTTTTCAAATCTCAAAGAGTAAATCGTTAACAGTTCGGTAGAATTTATTGAAACATTCTCCTTTTAAAACCTTTTGAAGAAAAATAATATGATCAAAGAATACCTCTTTAATCAAGAGAATAAATATATTCTCGTATTCCTATTGCCTTGATGCATCTCTTTGACTTTTTCCTTTTTTTTTTTTATTTCAAATGAATGATTCTCCCATAAGAAAATCAAATGAATTTAAACTAATAAAACTAATATTTTATTTCTGATATATGTATAAAAAACAAAACAAAAGAACAATCCCTGTTTTAGGTCGTTTTGAGATGAAGCAAGGTTCATTCTATTAAACAAACAAAAAATAATATCCAAAACGTGATGTTCTACAAAACGTAATTTACTAGCCTTTGGATAGTAAAATTAATTTGAAAAATTCACCAATTTAGGATAGGGGGAATTAACAGTAATAATAATAACAACAACAATAATAATAAAAGGATTTTCAACTGGATTCTCCACATTCTTGGAAATCAAAATGACATCATTAGATAACAGTAATATAATTATTTGTGTTATTCATTGAGTAGCTGAAATTAAAGTAATATTTTTATTTTAAAACAATTTTTTAAAAGTGTAATTATTTTGAATTTTAATAAATAAAGGTTTTTTTTTTTAGTTATTTTTTAAGACTGAAATAATTCGTTCTTTTTTTCCTTGGATAGATATGTATTTTCAGCATGATTGAATTTAATGGGTTGCTAAAATTATATTATAATTTTTTTATTGCATTATTATGATATTGTGAATAGTCGTGCTTTTTTACTTCTACACATTGAAAATTGAATCAGATTGTTTTTAATTAGAACAGGGATTTTGAAATAATTTAATGAAATTTTCCCTTAATTGCGCTCGGGTTTGATTAAGGAATAATAAAATTTGAGTATCAGTAATAGTTTTAACACAAACTCAATTAAAACTGAAGTAATTTTCGGTGATATAATTGAGCTAATTATTGACAATTTTAAAGAGATCAAACAGCACGAAGGGAGTAATTCAGTTTACTCAAATCAAATTCTTATTTCAGTTTATTTATTTTGTTGCTCTTCAAACTTTATTTATTTCATTTTTCTTGAGGTAGTCAAAAATCGAATTGCATTAAAATCGCGATTTGCGCAATATCGATTATGCGAATGCGAAAAAAAAAAAAAAAAAAAAGACATCAGGAAAAAAAAATGCTAAAAATTCCCTTTAACGTTTTCATCATTGTATGGTTTTATTTTGTGGTCTTTATGTTCATTTGGTTATGATTTTTGAAATTCTAATTTTAATCTTCTTATTTTACCGCGATGTATTCCTCTGGAGACTGTCTTAAATTGATTTTACGATCGTGCTTTAGAAATATTGTAAATTACGATTATTATGTTAGTGAATTTCGTCAGCATTTAGTATTTTAGGATCACGATTATTTTCTATCAAGTTATTGTATTTTTTGTTTGTTTATTAAACGTTTTATTTTTTTTTATTGACTCGAAATTCAGATAATTTATAATGAGTTAATTTCACTTCTGTTAAAGACAGTTAGTTGATTAATTATGTCTTTTTCTCTTGTTCATTTAAGTGAAGCAGTTCTAAAGAAATTTATTTAAAATACGCCAGAATTTTGACTTTAAAACAAGAAAATTGTTTGTGGCTTTTCTAATTTCTGGAATTCATGGCCCAAAATTATATTTGTAAATAACAAGCCATTGGTCTGCTTTTTCTCTTTTTTTTTTTCATAGAGAAATCATAGAGAAATGATTTCGAAATTGCACAAATCAGATTAGCTAAAGTAGAGATGTGCAAATCGAAACCTGCCAGTACGGGAGTAATCACGTGACTATGACAGCTAATTACTACGCCTCAGATCCACACTATCCTAATCTTGCAGATTGGATCTATTTAATTAACATTAAAGTTCAGAACGTTGAAATTTCGTTCCGATGCATTTCATTACTGTCAGTGGATCAGAGGAAAGAAAATCTTTGAAATTAATTCCGAGGAATAAAAATGTCTAAGAAGGGAGATTGATTGACTGTTGATTGCAGAGCATTGTCAATTTAGAGACATGTAATCTGTAGTCAATTAAAAAAAAAAAAAAAAAAATCGACATTTGAATTATTCTCAGATTTTTTTTTTTTTTTTAATTTTCTTTTATTTCTGATACCGGGTATCATTATCTCTTCTTATAATTATGGAGCAACCTATTCATCTTGATATTGTCACTCCCATTATATTATTTGAATTTTTTCATTCATTTTTGTCACATTACAGTTTGAATTCAATTCTGACGTTTCGTTTCAATTCTACAACTCACTTTATACATATTTAATTGTGAAACTATAACCGAATTTACCATCTGCCTGAAATCCACTACAAGTTTGGTGGAGTTTTTTGCAAGCAGTGGCATAAAAGTAAACTTGTATGTATTGGAACACATATTTCTTTCATTTTGAGGAGATTTATAAACTAATAATTGTGTCCATCTCCAAAGACTATTTATGATACAGTGCATAATATTAGCATTTTTGTTTTTTTAACAGCTTCCTACTGACGGCAATGCCATGGTGCTGCAGTTGGTTTTGCCTCGGTCCACCGCAGATTCCACCCAAATGTTAAGTGGACCTATGGTGCAGAGCCGACCCAACCAGCTAGTAGTTCCCGACCATTATGACTCCTTTGGTTCGGACACCATCAACACCAGTAAGTATCTTACCACTTTTATCTCCCTCAATTTTTTTTCTGTTTTATTATTTTATTTTATTATATTTTTTTTAACAGAGCGCGAGGCTCCAAAAGGTGCGGGGCTCTTGTTCCAATCCTAAAAAATGTAATGGCCTTGTCTAAATTCGGAGCAAAGTCGATTTTCTTTCATCTTACCATCACACGTAAAATAATATATAAAGTTCCTAAAGAACATAAGATTAGAATTATCTATTATGAAGGTGCTAAAATCAGATCTCTTTTAAAAGACAAACAAAATAACATCTTACAATTTATGGACGTAATACACAGAATGTTGCAAAAAAAAAAATGTGTGTAAAAAAAAAACAAAAAAAACAACCGAGATGTAGGGGAGAAGGAACACGTTTTAGTGATGCACCCATGTTCGGAAACAACTAATTACGGCGGTAAGCATAACCAAAGGTCTTTATTCCGGAGGACAATATTTCATGGAACAGTGAAATTATAGCAGGTGAGCCCACCACCTCGCGTCTTAGCTGACTGGTTCATGTATGACTGAAGACATAGTATTTGGCATATTGTTCGTGATGTTTAAATTGTGAATGCTCTCTCTCTCTCGTTCATTTTATACGAAAACATCAGGAACGACGTATACCACAGGTTTCTAGGAATCTGCAAACCTACTAGAACTGTTGAACATAAAAGAATAAAAGTTAATACATAGGTTAACATTTGACGAATACTGACGATCCAAATTAAATCAC